>JASDQU010586099.1:5329-25282 GCA_032191745.1 Picea mariana | reverse complement strand
CTGCTACTGAGAAGCAACCACAACACAAACCAAAATTTCCATGTCTCATTTGTGGTGAAGATCATTACACACAAGATTTTCCTCACCGAGACAAAGTTGCCAAATGTTTTAAAGGAAATTCTCAACCCACTATATTGATACATCCTTTTCCATAGTAGTAGTCACTGGTTGCAAAAAATATTTCACCTCCAATAGGAGGTAACCCAAATCATCCTCCTAACGATGAAGCTTCATTGATTGCACACATTTACATGTTTAATGGGATAAATTTGACCACTCATACTACAACATATGACAGACTTCCAGGTAAACCTGATAAGGAAAAAGTAACTAATGGTACTACACTGGATCCACTGTCCACTACAGTTACTCCATACGGACCACTCCAAATTGAGAAACCTAAATTTGACTCTATTCTATGGCCATGCAAGAGAACACTTTGAAAGTCGACCTCTAATCCTAATTCACGTTCTTCTCAAAACTACAACATTGTTGAAGATTTGGCCCAAGCACCTTGCACTATGTCAGCTCTTGAATTTCTACAACATTGTCCTAGAAACTGTAGGACTCTCTTGGAAACCATCAAAGCTATAGATCTTGAGTCATCCAATAATATCATATTCAACTTGGATCATTTTAAATCATGACTCTCTCACCAACTTTCTTTCCAAATTGATGTCGTTGTCCATAATCAACATATTCATCATACGATCTTGCATGAGGGAGCATCCACATGTGTCATTTCCTTGGATTGTTGGAAAGGCCTTAAATCACATAGTCTTAATCAATCTCCCACCATGCTATGAGCATTTGATGGAAGAGGTTTCTGTCCTCATGGATTATTACAATCCTTAGTTGTTCAATTGGGAGGTAAAATTGTTTATGTAGATGTTGAAGTAGTCGATGTTTCTCTTGATTATAAATTGTTTCTAGGGATAATTTGGCTCTATGATATGATCGTCGTCGCTTCATCATTTTTTTGATGTGTCCAATTCCCTCATCAGGGTAAAATTGTGACCATCGATCAATGATATTACTGTACCCCCGATGCGCGCACTCAAATGACCAACAACATTCCTTTTATGGGATACTCAAAAATTACTTATGAAAGTGTTGGGGTAGGTCTCTTGAAAGAATATTCTCTCATGGGTACCTTCCCTACACCTCTTCCTCCAACTACCCAACACATCGCCACGGTTAATATGATTTCGACTATGACACATCAATCCTTCAAATAATTTGATCCATGGATCATGCCTAGTCCCTTAGAATTTGATACACTAGGTGACACTATGCCACTTATTCCTATAGAGGCCAAATATGAAACCATTCAGTCTTCCTCTCCTTCATTGGATGACCAACATATGCTAGCGTCTAATACATACTCATTACCATCCTGGTTGGATTCCTTATCCTTTACTTTCTATTACATCCTACATATTTTTCCATCAAATGAATCTATTATGAAAATGATTAGTATCAAGGAGGCACCATGGGATGACAACCCCCATCGTTCATCCTTTCTTGTCAGTTTGGATGAAATAGAGAAAGATGTTTTCTCTATATTTCCTAGCGACATTTTCAAATCCTCCCAATCTCCAATACTCACTCAGGATACCATCTCCGAGGGGAATTTGGGAAACATCTCTCACACGATTACTGTTGACATATCCATTAAATAAGGTATTGTGGAAAACATACAACTAGGTGCCAATTGTTCAACTAAAAAAGTTGAAACTTATATCGCCTTGTTTAAATAATTTCACAACGTCTTCTCTTGGAGCTATGAAGAAATGTCAGGGATCGATCCATCAATCATTGTGCATGAAATAAAAAATTACCCAGGAGTTAAACTTGTCAGACAAAAAATTTGCCCGGTTCATCCTAAGAAAACCATGACAATCAAGGAAGAAGTTGAAAAAATATTAAAATCTAGTTTTATTTATCATGTCCCTCTAGCTGAATGGGTTTCCAACATCATTTAGGTCACCAAAAAACAAGGGACAATTCATTTTTTTGTTTATTATCGGGATCTTAATAAGGCTTGTCCCAAGGACAATTAACCTACACACTTTATCGACCAAATTATCAATAATTGTGTTGAAAGCATCATTTTCTATTTTATGGATGGATTTTATGGATATAAACAGATTGACATTTTACTAGATGATCAACACAAAAAAACCTTCATCTTCCCATGGGGTACTTTCTCTTATCGGAAATTACCTTTTGTCCTTAAAAATGTCGAAGCCACTTTTAAGAAGGCCACGTCGTATTCATTCCATGACATCAAACATATCACTTAAGCTTATCTCAATGACTTACCATCTCACTAAACTCATTGACAAGACCATATTTGTCACCTAGAATCCATCTTTCTTTGATGCAGGTTTTACAACATACGTTTGAACCCCCATAAATGCATTTTTGTTGTTGAATCAGGGAGACTCCTCAGATTTGTAATCTCTAAAGATGGAATTAGGGTGGATCCCTTAAAATTTAAGGCCATTCTTGCTTTACCCCCTCCCAACAACCTTACCCAACTGCAGAGTTTGCAAGGGAAGGAAAATTTTCTTTTCCATTTTATTTGAAATTATGTCGAAATCACTAAAGGATTCATGAGATTGTTGTACAAATATTCCCCATTCATCTGGGATGCAACTTCTCAATGCTCATTTGATGCTCTTAATCATTCTTTAACAAACACACCTCTTTTGCACCCACCAAATTATGCGAAACATTATATCCTTTATTTGGCTTCCTCTACTTCCATCATTGATATGGTGTTAGTACAGGAGGATGACAATGACACTGAACATGTGATCTACTATTTGAGTAAAAATCTATCGAGTCCCGAACTCTGGTATTCACATGTTGAAAAGTTGGATTTGGCAACAATTATTGTCATCCAAATATTTCTCCATTATATTATGTTACGCACTACCACGATCATTGCATACTTGAACTCCATGTGCCACATCTTAGATCGTCAAGTACTTGGGGGAAAATATTCAAAATGGATCGTCATTCTCCAAGAATTCGATCTCGAGTTCACCAAATCCAAGGCTAAGAAACCGTTGGTTTTTGCAGAATTAATTTGCAATCTTCTCCATACTGATGAGAATATTGAGCCTAGTGATTATCTTCCCAATGAATCCTTGTTCCTCATTAGTATGTCCAATCCATGGTATGGATATATTTTTCTCTATCTCCAAACCCAACACTTTCATCCTAGCATTTCATGTGATGAACGACATCACATTAGACACCATTTGAAGTGCTACCTTATCATTGGTGACACCTTGTACTGTCATGGCATTGATATTGTCTTACAATGTTTATTAAACCATGAAGAGACTGAACACATTTTAAATGTCTATCACCTTGGAGCTTGTGGCGATCATCTTTCTTGTATGGCTACAACCCAAAAAAATTTACGTGTCAATTATTATTGGCCTTCCATATTCAAAGATTTCATTGAGGTTGTTGAAAATTCCCACCCTATCAAATCTTTCGGAAGAAAGCACGTACCCACCGATCTCTACTTCATCCCATTTTCGTCGTTGGCCCCTTTGTAAAATGGGCATCAATTTTATGCAATGTAAGCCTACATCAGTCATGGTTCATGGTTATATTATCGTTGCCATCGATTATTTCACTAAATGGGTTGAGGCTATGCCTACATTCCTTAACAATGGTTGAACTGCAACAATTTTTATGTTCAATCACATCATCACTCGATTCAGTGTCCCACAAGCTATTGTAAGTGATCATGGATCCCATTTCTAGAACCAGGTGATGGGTGAATTGTGCACCAAGTTAGGCTTTTTCCATGAAAACTCATCCCCCTACTATCCTCAGTAAAATGGGCAAGATGAATCCATAAACAAAGTCTTGAAAACCATGCTTCAGTGCATGGTGGGAGTGAAAATAACCTCTTGTAACTTGTATCTCTTCTTTTCACTCTATGCTTATCAAACTTCAGTTAAAACCACAACTGGATTTACAACCTTCCAGTTGGTATACAAGATAGAAGCAGTATTACCAATTGAATGCGATATTCCTTCATTGAAACTCACCATAGAAATACTACCCCATACTTTTGTTGAATATTAATGATTCTTATATCTAACCAGATGGATGAAACCCATCACAATTCTTCTCTCATCAATGAGACATATAAAAAAAAACCAATATGATAATTCCATCCAACCTCGTGTTTTCGCACAAGGATATCTAGTCCTAGTTTATCATCAAGATGATGACAAACTGGGGGCAGGAAAGTTAGAAACCATGTGGCACAAGACATACATCATAAAATGCGTGCTACATAGAGGCGCTAACGAGTTATTAGACTATGATGGAATATCTCTCGGTGAGCCCCGAAATGGGATTTACCTCAAGAATTACTATGCATAGAATGCCTCACATGTGTGCTTTGTACATTATTGTACTATATGCTTTTGACATGGTGTGTCTTTTATTTTGCGTGCATGAGTTTTTCCTCAGCTGCTTATAATTTTCTTTGTGATTGAATGCATAGATGAAATCATCCTTTCCCATCTATTTCGGGTTTGTGCATGGTGCTAGTCAACATGCCCAAAATATCGATTCTGTAGCTTGGCTCATTTACCACACTGGCGAGTTAATGATTTCAAGAGGAATTTTCCTCAGATCTACAACCAACAATGTTTCAGAGTATCATTTTGTCATTGGATTTTTAACCGAAGCCTCTTCTTTAGGTATATCTCAATTTATTATCAACCTCGATTCTCAACTCGTGGCCCGTCAACTAAATTGTGAGTATGTCGTTCACAACTCAGTTTTTCTACGTCTCCATCTAGGGGTTCATCATCTCGAAAGAGATTTTGAATTTCCTAAATACAAGCATATATCAAGAGAACTCAATACGATCACAAATTCGTTAGAGAATTACATGTTAGATTGGTATATTGCGAATAGATAAACATTTGTAACATAAAGCATATGTATAAAAACTAGCACATAAAACAAAATAAAACATAAGTAGCCACTGTAAAATGCATTTATATATATAAGATTGATAGAAAATTTTTTTTGTCAAAATACATCATACAAAAGTACATAACAAGAAAAAACATGGGCCTTTATGCCTATAGGATCATCATAAAGACAAAAATGATTGAAGATTCTACTCATCCCCATGCATCACATTGTTCTTCGCATAGCACACTACTACTCTTGCCACCTGTCATAGCAAATGATTGAGGCCTTAAAAGACCCCAATTGTAAGTCATTGAAGGTGTAGAGGCACATCTCGCCTCCTCAGGGGAGGAACGCCCATGCTCAAGCCACAAAGGTTCCTCTCCACCTCTCGGAGTCCCCACTATGACATCATTCTTTGTCCCCACCTGTGAATATCCACGATGTCCTAATGTTGGCATATCTACTGGACGTGATGAACCTTTGTCTGGATGATGAAAAAAAAATGACTTAGATCCCTCATTGTACAACCAACAACATGTAAAATACAAGAAAAACATTTTTGCAAGGTTATGATCTTTTGTACCTGATGCATCCCATTGTATACCCTCAGGAAGCACCAAGTTTGCACTGCCCCTGAAATCCACTCGAGCATATGGGAAATCCTTGATCACCACCATATGCCTCCTCCACCATGCAAAGAAATCGACAATAAATATAAAATTTGAGGGATCATTCCCCAACCTAAGGGAAATACTAGTCAACCACTCCATGTGGTGCTCAGTCACAGGCTGTGCTATCAATGAAAACTGTGGTTGCATCTATGGAACCCGCCCCAGGAAAAATGAGACCAAGAAAGAACCATATCCAAACTATTTTTTCCTTCCCATTCTACATTTGGATATCTTCTATTTAATTTTCCTCAAAAATCATGCGCTCCAGTTGAATAGCCTAGGCTCCAAGCACTAGATGGCATAATAAATTTGGGATTTGGAAGCGAGATGAGCATTAGTTCTTCCCACCAATTTGGTAATAGAAAATAGGATGGATCAAAGAGATAGATCCATCATGTCTTTTATGACGATCCTCCCTCCTACCAACCATGACCTTGGTATGCAGTATTGGGCAACATATGCCTCTGTCGGTCCCATAGTGTCCCAATTTCTGGAAAAAAGAATAGGTTCCCCTCTCCTCGAGAGCCCTATTATGAAGTACACATCATCTATCTCAATCTCAAGCATGTGTGGTCCTATTCATAATGATTTCTCAACATCATCCCATAAGTCGATCAAATATTCGAGCAACAACACTTCTTGCCTCATATTATGGACTTTGAAGTACTTAAGCAAGCCACAATTGTGTAAGGCCTCCCTCGCTTGATGGTCTTGTAAATAAACGATATCATAAAATCCATGCTCATGTTCTTTCCATTCAATCATGATTGGCTATGAGTAAAACCTGCAAATACATCAATTAATCATCATTAGCTAAGTTGTCAAAGAAAGAAATTGCTCCTTTTTAGCCTAAAAATCATTTGTTTTTTAATTTTTTCACCTAGCCCTCCCTTAAAGAAGAAAATAGAGTGCTAGCATTCCCTCAATGCAAATACCAAGGCATTGATATCATTATTGGCACTCCCCTCGATTCCTTGAGGGAGCGTCGATCTAGTTGGATGCTCTAGGGATTCTCAAGGAGCCTAAGCACAAAAAATAAGGGCTGAAATGCAATAAAAAGACATAGAAATGAATGAGGAGGAGGAAATAACCAACCTAATATGGACCATTTCTAAAACGGTCTCCCACAACCCTCGCAATCAATGCCCGCAAAATGCTCCAAAGAGGAAAAAACTCAAAGAGGAAAGGAGAATAGTAAAACAAAGGTAAACATGATTTTTTGCCCTAATTTGATATTTGATATGTTCAAATTTGGTCATTTTTCCTCCTTTTCACATATTATAAAGTTGATTTTTTAGTTATTTGACCTTTTTCGAGAAGCTACTAATTTCTTTTGTTGAGAAAAACTTGATTATACAGGAATTTGAGCAGAGTTTTTTCGATGGCCTTGTAACGCTAATGAGCTTAGTCTTTGTTTTTTCTCATGTACATAAATACATGAGAATGTAACAGATTATGCTTTTATCACTTTTTCGGACTCATAAAGGCTATATGAAAAAGGAACCCCCTGGAGTCTTTGTTAATCTCTTTTCAGACTCTCAAAATATGAAAATATTGTCGAGTGATATTGGTTCCTTTCACGATTGTTAAAAGGTTCGAAAGGGCGTCTTCTGAGTAATAGTCGATCTCATTAAATTAAAAATAGGTACTCATCTATCTAAATGAGGGAAAAAATTGAAAGAAGTGGGTCAAGTTTCTTGAAAACTTTTGTAAGTAGCTCTTGCAGTTTCCCTTGAACATGACACTTGTTTTAACTTCCACACTAAACACTTGGATAATATGCTAAAACTTCACACTGAACCAATCCTATGAGTCTTTCCACTCCTTTGACCCATCCAAAGAATGCCTTAGCATTTGATGCATTATGTTTTGGTCCATTCTTTGTTTATGCTGCCAAGTCTCACACCATGCCTCAATGTTCAAGGGAAGTTTCCACCTCAACAGTCGGCCATCCACAAAGTTACCAATTCCCATACCCATGTATTCCTGTGTTCATATTCTATATATTATCACTTTCCTTTGTTAGTTTCATGTTGATGATGGGGGATACATCAAGGCCCTCCTTCGACGAGTATTTTTCTGTCGACTTCAACACATCATCTAGTAATTAGACTTAGAGACAAGTTAATACCTTGGGACCTGCATGCCTTAATGGTAGGCCTCCTTACTTCCGAAATTAGGTTTACGTCATTGACCTCTGATCGGGTGATTCCATGAATATTTGACCTCATCTCATTTATTCACATTCGCTGGAATGTACTAGGGTACCTTGGGAGTCATTGACATCATTGGTGATTTCCCTCGCACTTGTTAACGATTTACCTCAAGGACTGGTAATCAAGTGGTTTCTACCATGTTTGAAATCAAAACATGTATTCACATATGTAATATTCTTACTACATTGGGATTGGGACGAATACCCTGGGTTGATCGTTCACTCTGTTATCTACTTTTCCCAGGCTGCATAGGAGATCATTTGAGCATGCTGATATATATACTGTCACATAGATCCACATTGTATTGGTTCATGGCTATGTCTTGTCACATTGTAGTTCCACTATGTATTTTGTATGGCTACGATTAGTTTCATGTCATAGAGGTATGGATCCACATTGTATCTTTGGTGGCCATACCCTTAGTCCATATCATCATGGATCCGCGATGTATTTATTGGTGGCCATACTTTGAGTCACTTATATTTTGAGCATAGGTATTCCTACCTCAGGAATGGAACACATATTAACATTGTTTTATGGTTGTCTGCAACTTCTACTAGGTTCCTCGACTCCATACCCTTTCTTCGAAGAATCTACAAAGTGTTTCAGCCATCAACTTTCATTTTTTGACTTCACACTTTGGGGGGAAATCTGTTACACATAAAAATTACTCACTTTGACGATGTCACATTCTCATTGTCGTAAGTGTTTTAATTATCACATTCTCATTCTGTAAGTGTTGCATCATGAACAACACCATGAAAACACTTGATACAACCCCTAAAACATGTTAGAAGAAGAATCCCCCTGATATGAAAGTTGGAACAAATGTTTTTCTATCAGAATTACTCATCTTGGAAAATTTTGGGAATATTGGCACTCCCCTTTTCATATATAGGAAGCACTAACACTCCTTTTCCATTTCACAAAGAGCGTTGTAGCATTGTGTTTCCCATTCTAAGGGAGCATCGGATTGGTTGAGAAAATATTGGAAGAAATCCCTTTTTCTTCTAATGACAACTATGGATGGATTGCATTGGTTTGGCTCCAATATAACCCTTAGGATACATCTAAGGGAGATATCACAACTATTGGATCCATATCCTCAAATAATTCCAAATATAACCAAGGTGGTTGAGCCTCTCAAAGCTTATAAATGGAGGCATTCCCATGGTGAACAAGAGAGGAAAAAATCATCAAAGCATTGTTATTTTGATTGTGGATATTTCGAGAAAGGATTGGACAAGGAGGACTTAGAGAGGCTACTGCAGCATCAACTGAAGATTGTGAGTTTCCATTTGAAGTTCTCATAAATATACTTGGCATATTTCCTTCTGGTATTTGTTTACATGTACTTTTCTATGCGTGTCTTAATCTTCATAGATTGATTGATTTTGTCTAATCCATTAGCGTAGGAGATAGTCATTTGTCTCTTGTTGTCCATTGCATGGACTATTTGGAACTCATGGATTGTATCATATTGAAAAAAAATTGAAAGTGAGGTACATAATACTCTCCCTCCTTATCTCTTTTTCGATGGATAAAATTAATCTATAGGAATGGTAGTTTCCAATGGTAGTTTTCTGTCTTGGTAGAGGGGTTTATACTCCAATGGAAATTTCACCTATCCGCAGGGGAATATTTTTGTAAAAATATATATGTAAGAGCTCTCAAACACTACACCACACATGACTACACCTACCTCCAATTCATCAATATAATTTTCACTTATAGAAAATTTGATCTTACATTACTTAGTGACCTCGATATTTGCATCCTTATTTACCAATCCAAATGGATATGGGTGAGGTTGTTCATGAACTTCTAATCCAAGTTATTGACCAAATCATCTACGATGAGGTTTTCTTGTGAACGAAAATCAAATAGAGCATTAACTTTTATCTTTTTGACGTGGATCTTAATATGGAAGAGAAATTGAGTCATCTATGTTGGGTTACTTGGGATGACCCATGTTCTAACTATAGGATTACCAACAAACCCTTCTACCATTAGCCCTTCTAGATACCAAAAGGCAACAGAGTGCACAGAGTGCACTATGCAGTCTCACCTGATATGGATTCTATGAGTGGCCGCATGAATCAGATGTTTGCAACCTTGGGATGGGATGTGTATTTTTATTTCATAGGCGTCTCACATACTTATTGTCAACCTTCCAACCCTAATTATATTTTACTCCAAACCACTGTCACCATCATTATGATAAGAATTCATTAACCATTATAACCACATGTGTTCAATGATAAGAATTTATCTACTGTAACACACGATTATGATATAAACACTAGCTAAAGCATTCATTTATTTAGTGTTGTTCTCCATAATCCATTAACTTATTATTACTGCACAATGTTCATTCCTTTATCATATAACGTATTCATCATAAAAACTCATTAAAGTAAATGCAAACATAACACATTGCATACAGTCACATAAAACACAGATAGACAAGTGTGTTACAAGGGGAAAACTCTCTATGGCCAAGGGTAAACCACAAAAGATAGGTATGACTGTAGAAATCAACTCAATTCCATTGTATTCTATATAAACTAATGTGTAAGATAATAAAGAGGCCTACCTCTATCCAACGTTTGATGATGTTCCACCATTGAGCACTTCGACCCAAAGCTTTATACCTACAATAAGTTCTTAACAAACAAGCAAAGAAAGTATATAGTGATAATGTAAAGGGGTTAGCACATTAGATAGCATAATCCATTAATAAACATTACAAACATGCCCATGGATAATAATCATATATTTGCATGATACCAATAGGATGGGAAAGGAGTATTTCTATTAATAATTGATCAACAAAAGTGTCAACATTATAGACTTTCGTGTCGACACGGTTCAAAACCAAGGAACCAAGTTCCTTCCAACTGGGTCTCCACCACTTCAATCCTCAACCAAAGACAAGCTCAAAAGAGAGAGACAATTAGGTTCTCTCAACAATAGGGAAAGAGCTTGGGGGTTGAACACTATGTTCAGACTTGAGGGAAAAAGGGATGAAGACTCAATATGAAGTAATTTCTCTAGAGTAACTTTTCTCTCAAAGTTGAATGCTTTCTCCTCTTTTCCATAGCTTGAAATTGTTCTCTTATAGCCTTCAAAATGCAACTGAAGGGCTGATTTGGAATGTTTCCAGTATATGGAAGGCCAAATATCAGAGATCTCTTATCGTGACATGGAAATCCAACTCTATTTTTGTATTTTTTGGCACAAATCCCAATGTATGCTAGTTGTAGTGGAACAGCCTGCGTATACGCTTGCTGTATAGTTGATAGGGCGCGTATATGTGGAAAAATGTTTATTTTTAACTCTGGATTTATCAGAAAGGGATGATAAGTCTACATGGTGAAATGGAAACAGACCCTCTGTGCAAGATAGCAATGGTGAGGCAAATATTTCTATAATAGATTCCCCCTAATGTCTGATATCAGAGGAGTATCTACGATGGCCAAAATACATTATAAATAACCTAGGAGTGGAGTGGTAGAGAACCAACTAGATGAACTCGATTTCCCATTACATTATGTACTGACTTTTCATACATGGCTGCCAAGAATACAATGCAGATCCATGTGGAAAATATACCAAATAAGTGTCTGTGGCCATGAATAAGCAGATACAATTGCGGTCATATGCCAAAAGTTGTCATAGTCACGAATAAGGCCCAGTGAAACTAGTCTCAAAATCAATCTGAAGATATCTATATACCATGGAGTGCAATTTGATCTCCCATGATCACTAAAGTAGAATAGGTGTTGGTCCAATGAAAGGGAAGCAACATCTTAGGAAAGATATAGCCACATAGTGATGTCTTCAAGTCTACATCATGTGAATAAAGGATTTGAGGTCGAACATAATGAGAAATTGTTTGATTACTAGTCATTGAGGTATACCGTTACAAATGCGAGACAACCTATCAATAATGAAATTATGTATCAAGGCACTGAGTACATTTCTACAAGTGTGAATAAAGGAGTTGAGATTGAACACTTGAGAAATCCATTGATCAGGAGACATTGATGTATTCCCATCTGTCAATGGCAAGAGAGCCTGCCACTAATGACTGTAAGCCTCAAGGTACCCATAAAATTCTAGGTCCCATATCCAAAATAGATGAGCTAAAGTCGATGGAAGGAGACCCGCTAAAAGGAGAGAATTAAGGCATCTCTCATCAGTCAGCACGAGGAACAAAGAAGGAACTTCATGATTTGGTAGAGATAGGACAAAGAAAATGTTCATGAACGAACATCCTATGCATCTTTTGCATGTATAAAATGCAAGCGGTACATGAAAAAGACCCTCTGAATAGCAGCCAATGATGAAAACTGCTAACAGAGGAAAGGAAACCATCAATAAGGCTAATGGAATCCAAGACATTCTAAGAATCCAAAAGTGTGAATAGATGTGTTGCTGTCGAACACAAGGGAAACCACCCAGTCAATGACCAATGATGAAATGTTGATTGTTAGGTTCAATGTGACCTACTAATGATGCAAGTAGGGCCAAGGTGCGTGATAAGACCATAGTATCATGTGATTTTGAGACAAACTGAGGGTATGGTTGACATGCAAAGTCAATATTTCTGAGGAGTGGCTGATGTAGGTTGTGAGACTTCCTTTGAACAAGAGCATGAGACATATGGTGGACTACGACAACATAGACTCAATGATGTGATGATTACATGTAGGAGGCATCAATAACGTTCTCTATAGGGATTGGAAGAGTAACCAGTCGGTAGAGAAAACTTTGTAATGAGATCAGCTTCCTAAGGCCATGCTAAAACCCAAAATTATGATGACATAAGGAATTAATAATTTTGTGCTCTGTTCAAAGGCGACATGACTGCTTCCAATTATAATATAGTACTCCCTTCCTACCCGTCTTTTTTTATTTTTTCATAACAAATGAATGCTATGATACAAAGGCAGAAACAAACGTCGCAAGTAAGAAAAACTAGTTCCAGCAGTGGAATGTACCTATGCTTAATGCAAGGAAATGCATGAGGGAGATAGACACTCGGGGTGATGTTTCCTCTAGGGTATAGGGTGTCAAATTTTGAACGATATAAACAAGGCTCTACTTGGTTGAGGATGCAAAACTAATTATGAAATGGTTTATAACGCAAAGCGAGAACTGGTTAAAGGCTCAATACTGCAAGCGAGGGCCTGAGATGGAATCACAACTTAACACCAAAAAATATCCCTTTTTATGTCTTGTAGTCTACTTGGTGTGAAAAAGGAGTAAACTTGTGCCAAATAGACGTCTTTTCAAATCCAATTTACGAGTGTGAAAAAGACAAGTTCACTCGGAAATCTTTTCCATTTTTGATAATGGGTCAGAAAAGAGCTTAACTAAGACTCATGACCTTTCAAATTCATTTTAACGAGTGTGAAATGGTCAAATCACTAGGCAATCTTTTTGGTTTTTAGACGAGTCGGAAAAGATCTTAACTAAGACTCATTTTTTTGGAGTCTGCAGGGAATAAGGTTGCATGTGCATGAATGAGAAATGAGGCTCATTATAAATTCATGTATCAAGTTATAATGGACTCCCGGTCCTAAGGAAAAACTCAGCATGGGCACCAAATGACAAAGGGGATCTAACTAGGGCATCCATGTTTGGTAAATCTCTACCATTTATTAGCGACATTACTTATAACAGATGAAAGGTTTTGTGTCACAACAAATGGCTTTGTACCTAAGGCATAAAAAAGGCAGTAGTTGAAGGATAATGCGAAAATGCACTATGGAGTGGATACCTATCCTATATGCTAGGTTATGAAAATACCTTCCCGAGGTGACGAACGACCAATCATGACGTTGAAATCCGCAAGTAAATTGAGTCAAAACTACAACAAACTAGCTCAAAACCATATTTGAATTAGTCCATTAGGTTAAAAAATAGCATGAAACTATATAAAGTGGGTAAAAATAACTTATAAATAGTAATAAAATAAAAAATTACTATATTATTTTGATTTTTACCCAAATAGTGCAATTTGAACCAAAAGTACCTCCAAGATTCAAACGGCGATTGCGGGAGCACTGGGAAATGAAATCAAGAACCATCTGGATCAGGTAACTCTTCATCTCATCCTCTTCAAATTCACTGGATTACATTTTTGAATTAGGTTCCAATTTTTTAGTTTTTTGGAATAAATTAGGATTTTCGGTGTACGTGGGTCTCCTCTGTTAAGTTCGCATGTACGATGAGGTATACGCCCCTGTGTGAACTATAGGGAGCATGTATCATGCCCTACACATGACTGTGTGCAAAGAAGGTTGTGTATAGGTATGCAAATGGCCAAAAAAGGGTGTTTAACTCAATAAATTTGATTTGTTTTTGTAGGATGGTCCTGGAATGGAGAGAGCGAGAGAAAGAGGAGGTGTATGCAACTATTGAATGAGATCTGGTGGCTCAAGCGGCTCTAAAAAGATGTGTTTTGTACAAATTTTGGGCTCTCAAAGGAATAAGGGCCCAAGTGAGGTTATTGGATATGTTGGTGGGTTATTGGGACCTTGATAGCAAAAGATTTATCCTCGATGGATAACCATTGAGGATTGAAGTAGAGGACATCTACTTCTTGAATGGTCTATCATGACGAGGGGAGGTTGTGAACCTAAAGTCACGCAGAGCAGGGAGTGGGATGAAGATCGAAGAGTATATCGATGCCCACTGTATAGAAGGGACTCCCAAGGTGGGAAGTCAAGTCCCCATCCAGGAAATAAGTAATCTCAGTTTGAAGATAATAGCGATCATGCTTACCAGGATCATAGGTTCAGCCTCATTGCATCAAGCATCGAGACCGCTGATGTTTTACACAGTAGAGTGTGCTAGACCCACTATCTACGACTGGTGTACCTCACTGCTGACCAATATGAAAGGTTAGTTGACAGAGTACAAACAAGGGAGTAAGCTAAACTTAGGGTTTTCCTCTATTCTTTGCAGCTTATTTTTTGAGCGGGTTCCAGATTTGGGACCTAGAGTGGAGGTTCTTCCTATAGGACCATGCGATCCATCCATGGTATGCTGGATCAAGGTCATGAGACAGCAGGGGGGAGGTAGGGTGACCACACCCTAGAATGATGTTTTTTTATTTTGGTGGCGACGATAGATCATTGTGTTGGACGACTATCCCTATGCAGGGATTGATTTCCAAGGAGATCTTGATATGCCACTTCCACCAGGGGCCGCCTATGGCGATATAGGTAAAAAAAAAAGAAATCAAATATTTCATTTTTTTGTATTTTTGTATTTAAGGAACAAAAAGATTTTTGGGATGGTGTTTGAGTATTAACTAGACACTTGTATAATTGCAGACGTGGGTCCACGATGGTTAGAGAGATTCCTATGACATAGACAGAGGAACCATGGAGATGAGGCAGCAAGAGGAGAAGTAGAGATATTCCTACAAAACGTGCAGGGAAACCTAGTTTGCGAAACTAGAGATTCTGGGTTCGATCCCCAGTGGATTCGCCATTTCTGTTATGAGGGAAAAAATCTCTATGGCCAAGGGTAAATCAAAATAGACAGGTATGACTGCAGAAATCAAACTCAATTCCATTGTATGCTATATAAACTAATTTGTAAGATAAGAAACAGGACTACCTATATCCAACGTTTGATGATGTTCCACCGTTGAGAACTTCAACCCAAAGATTTATACCTATAATAAGTTATTAACAAACAAGCAAAGCAAGTATATAGTGATAATGTAAAGGGGTTAGCACATTAGATAGAATAATCCATTAATAAACATTACAAACATGCTCATGGATAATAATCATATATTTTAATGATACCAATAGGATGGGAAAGGAGTATTATATTAATAATTGATCAACAAAAGTGTCAACATTATAGACTTCCGTGTCGACATGATTCGAAACCAAAGAACCAAGTTCCTTCCAACTGGGTCTCCACCACTTCAATCCTCCACCAAAGGCAAGCTCAAAAGAGAGAGACAATGAGGTTCTTTCAACAATAGGGAAAGATCTTGGGGACTGAACACTATGTTTAGAATTGAGGGACACAAGGATGCAGACTCAATATGAAGTAATTTCTCCAGAGTAACTTTTTTCTCAAAGTTGAATGCTTTCTCCTCTTTTCTGTAGCTCGAAATTTTTCTCTTATAGCCTTCAAAATGCAACTGAAGGGCCGATTCAGAACGTTTCCAGTATATGGGAGGCCAAGGATTAGAGATCTCTTGTCGTGACATGGAAACCCAACTCAATTTTTTTTATTTTCTGGCACAAATCTCGATGTATGTGGGTTGTAGTGGAACAACCTGTGTATACGCTTGTTGTATAGCTGATAGGGCGTGTATATGTGGAAAAATGTTTATTTTTATCTCTGGATTTGTCAAAAAGGGATGACAAGTCTGCATAGGGAAATGGAAAAAGGCCCTCTGTGCAAGATAGCAATGGAGAGGAAAATCTTGCTATAACAAGTGGTTCACCCCCCTGGGGATACTTCCACAAAGATTTATTACTTGGGCTCTTTATTCATATTCTTGCAAAAACTAGTGTTGCGCACTGTATAACTCTTCCACCATTATATTTGACCTCCAAAAAGCACCAAAATCTATCAACAATACTCACAACAATAATACCTACTAATAATAATGACCAAAAACCAACCCTCTCATGGTCCTAATACATTCTATTTATACAAAACTGGGACAAATCCCTTACAAAAACCCTAACCCTAAAAGGATTATTTTTTTCCACTTTTTCCTTGACTTCGTCTTGGCTAGTCCTCGATCCACCCATTGTTCCAAGTCGTTTATTTTCTACTTTCCAACTGCTCCGCAATAGGTTTTCCACTTTGTAACTTCTTTTCTCGGCACAGGTTTTCCCTTATTTCCAGTGCTTCTTTTCCTCTTTTTCGGATATGCTCTCTTGTTTTCTAGTGCTTCTTTAATTCCTTCAAAGATTCTTCGATTTTTCCCCAAAATTGGCCCATGCCAACAGGCCCTCAACACTAACATTATGACTCATACCGAGTCACTCATGAACTCCATCATATTTCACTGCCTATGTTAGTACGTCGTACATATATGCTATCTGTTGGCATTACTACTGAGCCTGGCTACTCTTTTCTTCTCTTTCATGTATCTGGTTCTCCAACTCATCCACTTTTTTTTGCACCATATTTTTCTCCTACCCTTCTTGGTGTCAGTGTTTCATCGAAACCTCCATAGGAGACATAGATAAAGCATACACAAACAAAGATAATCAAGAAAAGGAAGAGAGATACAATATGAAGAATGAGAATCAATGTATATTATGACTTGTTCAATGAGTGAGTGATATTCACTCATATAGGAAATGACATCCTATATTAGGAATGCATGCATAATAGTGATGGTCTAAAATTATAAATTCTAAAATAGAACTCGTCAGTTAACTCCCACTAAACTAGTGTGCCGAAAATAGAAATTTCTCCAACACCCATGAACATCACTATGGAGTAAAAAATGAGTCCCAACTACCAGGCCATATTAGGGACTCATGTACAATGAAAATAATGAACACTGGATAAAAATGAGGAAATATGGAAAACCATGTGGGAACAACACCCCCCCCTACCCCAAAAGACAATGCATCAAAAGAAGAAAATGGGAGATGTTGCTAGGAAACTGTGTTCTTCACTGCAAGACGATCTCGCAAAGTCTAAAACTTCAGCTCATTGAAAGTCTTCGTGAAGATTTAGAAATATTTATGGATCTAATTAAGTCCTTTGGAAACTTATCTATCCTCGTACCTCTTGATCTTGTGGACCCATATTCACCTGAAAATATTCCTTTTTGGTGGAAGTGGAACTAGATGCCAAGTCTGATTCTTTAGGAGTGAGTCATACTCCTTTTGCATGGTTTCTTCCCATAGTGGATTTCCAACAACCTCATTGTAGGTATGTGGGTAAGAAGATTGAACCATATAGAAATGCATGGGAATCACTGGTTCAGAAGCTGAAAGTACATGAGAAGGCTCCTCATGTTGAGATCGAGTCCTCCTCGAATCCAATGGATTCCCTACAAGGATACCTGTTGCCTGAAGTGTGAATTGTGACTTCTTGGGAATCTGTTGAAGCTTCAACATTGGATTCTTATCTGGTTGTACTACCTGATTATTTCCATGTAGGTAATTTGATTGTATGGAATCATCTCTAATGTCTAAAACTGATGGAAGCACAATAGTATATGCATGTTGCATTGGAGATGCATGAAAAGTACTCTCCTTATGTATAAGTAGAAAATAGGAGTCATCATCAAAAAACTTAGTCAATTTATACAACCTTGACTTGTGATCCACCTCACCAATTACAATGATGGAATTATCATGCATGTCAATTTTTGAAATTGAATCTGATGTAAATTTAACCTTTTTTCATTTCTAAGTGATTTGATAAACTGAGAGTAGATTCATACAAATATTTGGAACATGTAAAACATTCTCAAAACTTCCATTGTGGAGTTCCACTCTCCCTTCTCCTACTACTACTCCTACTGGAGTATCATCCCCCATGAGAATAGGGGGTCTTGAGCATGGGCTCAAAGAAGAGAAAAATTCTTCTTTCACTACCATATGAAGGGATGCACCAAAATCTATAATCCATGAATCATATGGGGAATTAATTGCAACAAGAGCATGTTGATTACCTTTCTTTGGAGCATGATCTTCTTCCTTCTTCTTCTTGACTCCCTCTGGAATGATGTTTCCAAGGTTGTTCTTCATGCATGTAGATTCTTCATGCATGTAAGATCGATATGTTTCTTCATGCATGTAGATTCTTCATGATTCAGTTTATTGCAGTAAGTGCACCAATTTCCCTTCTTTTTCTTCTTGGAATCTGAAGAGTCTTTGGAACTTGAAGAATCGTTAAATGGTTTGGAATATCCCTCCTTCTCATTCTATTTCTCCTTCCCGTTATGTTTGGATGATCCTTTTACATCATGCATGGTGAGTGCATGTCCTTTGGGATCTTTCATGAGGCCCATATGTATGAATTTTTTCTTCTCTTGTGTGAGAGACTCAATGAACTGAGCCATCATAGGCATTTTCAAATTTGTTCCAAAAAGACATCTTCCAGAATGGAATTTGGAGAAATATACAACATACTTTGGTCCTATCTTGGCCAAGATTTTTATAATAAGTTGTTTCTCTTGTGTAGAATTTTTAATGCCACATTCACCCAAGATCAATATCAAAGATTTAAATTTTGTAAAGAAATCATGTATATTACCAAAACTTTTAGGGTCTAAGGTATTCAAATCTACCTCAAGAAAATGACCTCGCATATCATCCTACTTTCCAAAGAGTCCTTCCAAGGTGGTCTAGATCTTGTTTGGATTTTTGCATGTGCTAACATGAAACCATAGATCAATGGAGATTAACTCAAGAAGTAGTCATGTGGCCTCATCCTTACGGTTCGCCCATCTAGTCTTCTCAAGCATTGATGTAGGTTTTGTTTATGTTGCCATCGTCAAATTATAAAGTCATTTTCTTTTGAGTTGGAATGTGGCCTTCGAATTCCATTCAAAATAGTTGTACAATGTGTGTATTATCACTAGACTTGATTGAATAATTTGCATCGTCTCCATCCCTGCTATTGATTTTGAAAAGATCCTGAAAACCGAGATCGTGGATTCCGAGATATGTCAGACAGTTCTATGGCATATATAGATATGATAAAACAACTATATCTCCTAAAATAGAATGTGGGTTTTGGAGATGTTTGGTGAGAATTAACATCCCTATGTTATACGTCTCTAGTCAAAATTTTAGCCCAACCGAGATCGTGGATTTCGATATATGGCTATTTTACTAATGAAAACCAATTTTCTAGAGGGAAGACTAAATCGTCGCACCCTAGAGAAGGACACAGTGCGACTATGCTGAATCGTTAGACACTAGCAATGGATAGGGTGCATCGATTGTGAAAAACTAAATAGTTGCACTGTGGTGAAGAATACAGTGTGAGGATGTCACACCTTGGCTGTGTATAGGCTGCAACGATTCTTGATTTGTTTTTTCTTAAGTGTGGGTGCGACCGTCGCACCATAGCAATGG
>JASDQU010586098.1:47161-57707 GCA_032191745.1 Picea mariana | reverse complement strand
AGACCTTTTCAACAACTACTTCCTTTCTCAATTCTGAGTCTTGAGCAAGAAGTTATGGTCATTTGAATATTACCTATTTACTCCTTCAACACATCCCTCAATCTACTCCTTGCATCATTGCACTTACTCCTTTGAAAATTTGATAGGATATCAAATAGATTTCTTCATGACCATATTGTTTCCAATATGTCCAAGTTTCACCATCATCTGGGCTCCAAGTTGCTAGATACAACATGTTGAAGTTTTAGGATAATTGTCTTTTTAGTCATAAATGTTACAGGTGCCTTCTACATCCTCCTGTGCATTTTTTGATGCCTATATTTATGTTTTGACTCCATGTATTTATTATATGGTTCAATATATTTCCATATATTTCTCTTATGACCTAATTTGATTTCATAGAAGGAATTTATGACCCTCAGAAGTTAACTAGTCTTAGAATTTACCGTCCACTGTTTGCCTTGTAACTCCCTCATACAAGCTCGGTTTGATGAAAAATTTACACCTTTGGAAATATACCTATGAGATATATTATTTTAGATGCACAAATTATATATACTAGACACAAATACGTTTTGTATGATTTTTATTTCCGAAAAATGTTGTTTAGGCCTCCGAAAATGGCCTGCAAAAACATGACATGGAAATCACTGAAATTTTCCAATAATTTTCAATAATTCTAAGAAATTATGTAAATCCCGCAGATTGGGATGTTGAATTGTTATCATGGTAAAAATGGAACCACTGGAAGGACACCATGTTAGTCTCCCTTCACGACGTGTCCTTGCCTCATTGGCCTCTTCCACCTCTTCCCTCTCTTTCCCCTTCATTATCCTAACTCTGCATGCATTGGCGTGTACTAATTTATTTTTCGGGCCCCACAAGCCATGTGTTTCCAAGTGGTGCCCATTAATTGGGTCGTGAGGATGGGTAGGCCCCATCCTACACCCATTAGACATGGCAGGTGAAGTTGCATGTTTGTTTAATGTGACGACATATGTTTAGGGAGCGATCGACGACCCACATTGCATCACGACACCCCTCAACTAATAGAACATTAATAAGATGTGGTGTGGTAAATAAAACCATTGTTATTTCAGTCGATTATGTTTTGTTTCATGGTGAATTTCTCTAACCCCGCGTGGTTTCCAAAACCACCAGTGGAGTCGCCCATGACAGAGTTTTGTGGGTCCAGATTGTGGTTCCGTCGAATAGGTGAGAACCCCACCACAACTCCATTGCATATGCGAAGTATACCACTATTACCACCATGTACCTTACATAATGGAATTTCTATTGTGGTAATACATGTAACCCCTCTATGTTACACATTATTTTTGTCACCCTAATGATCGACTGGCGATATGTGCATGACTCACTTCCATGTTCCCTGAAAACACCAAAAGAGACTTTCTCCATGAGAAAAGTGGATTGTCTTTTCTTCCTTAAAATCTATGTCAAAGGATATCGTCGCACCCTTATTTATTCTTGAGGTGTGACGATGCTTGATCGTTGCATGCTACACCAAAGATGGACTGCAGGATCATCACATGATGCCTATGCATAGGGTGCAACGATGCTTAAAAAAGGGAAAAGTGAAATTCATAAATCTTCTAGAAGGGAATCTTATAGAAGATGAGGTGGCCTTCGATTGGTTTGGATATTATTCACTTTTATGATTTAGTGGGATCATCCTAATATCCTCATCCATCCCTCTTTGACCCTATATAAAGAGATACCTCTTATAGAAAACGCTAAGGCTTTCTTATGCATGAAGAATTCTTGTATAGATTATACTAGAGATAGCTTTTCTTTAGATCTCTAAGTCAGATTGTGGATCTTCTTCATCAAAGGAATTGGAGAAAAGGTGTGTGTGTGTGTTGGAGAAAAGAGTCATTGGAAGGTGTTAGCAACATTTCTTGTATAGGGGTATTCTCCTCTCTGATTTTAGGCCTCTGGTGTAAACGCATAGAAGTGGGGTTTGATAACCGGTCAGATGTGTTTTATTCAAGGGCCATATCCATAAGAACCGAGCACAGCTCACAAAAAAAGTCCATTTCGGGCTTAAAATCAAGCGAGCGAGCAATCTAATTTCAATGACAAGGATCAATTGACGAAGAAGATCGACGGTCATTGGGTTTTCGGGGCTGTCAAGTTGCCCGGGATTTAGCACGAAGGGTAGCGCCCATAGTTTAGGGAAAGTTTGGGTCATCCAATCCAATTCGGACAAGTGGCATCCTTTCAGCGTTTCGTCGATCGATGATTTTAGCTGTAAAAAATGGGAGGCTCCTTGTCTCCCGAAACACCGATCCCCCATACGCTAACTGGCCGCCACCTGTCCCAATTGGATCGGATGAACCAGACTTTCCCTGAACTATGGCTTCTACCCTTCATGCTAAATCCCATGCAACTTGATAGCCCTGAAAACCCAATGATCGTCGATCTTCTTCGTCAATTGATCCTTGCCGTTGAAATCAGACTGCTCGCTCACTTGATTTTAAGCCTGAAATAGACTTCTTCTGTGAGTTGTGCTCGGTGCTTATGGCTGCGGCCCTTGAATAAAACACATTCGACTAGTTTTCAAACCCCACTTCTATGCGTTTACACCAGACGCCTAAAATCAGAGAGGAGAATACCCCTATACAAGAAATATTACTAACATTAGGCTCCATGGGGGATAGATTCATCCCTGTGATGCTCTAAGAACTCATTTTGCAGTTTCAGTGCCTTGTTGTTGGGCTATGGAGTCAAGCTCAAAACACCCCCTACTGAAAATACAGGCCAAAAAGTAAAAGTAAAAAAAAACAAGATACATGCTCAAAAGAGCTTATTTATGTACAGTCCTAAAATATTACAATCCTTTAAATGGGGCTAGGTGAAAGCAAATTTCCACCATAGCCATTCAAGCAACTTCCTGAATAGAAGCTCCTTCTTTCTATCGATGATGGATAACAGATGATGTAACCAAGAGATCAGAATGGTTACATCCTTTGATTCATCTTCAAGGGTTGTCGTGAAGATGAAGGTGGGCGGCTCTAAGGCATAGAGGAAATGCCACTCCATGTACTTGCTGACATGGTCATAGAATGAGTGGCGAATTCCAGAAAATGGGTGACAGACAACCACCTCTACTACATAGTTGTTCACATGTGGCTGAATATCTCTGATAAGAACATGTTGGTGTACAACTGACGTAGGCTCATTGCTCTTAGGTGGTGGCTGCTCGCTGACTGGATCTGGATAGGAAATATCCTACTCCTCTGGTTCTTTCTCCTCTTCTAGTTGGCTCTCCCCCAGGTCAGATTCATATTCATCATAAATAGGGACCATGGGATGTCTCTTCCTGCTGTCATGTCGGGCAACGTCTTCATAGTGATCAAATGTAGGATAAGCTTGTTGCTCATCATCACTATAATATTCATCAAAAAGGGGATGACCTTCATTTCTATATTCCTTCTCCAGAATACTGATCCTGTCAAAAATATATGTTTTAGGGACATTGGTATCTGTTGCTTCTGGTTGTTCATACATAATTTTTTTCTCTTTAATCCTAGGTAAGAATATATCATGAGAAACCCCTTGAAGGAAAAGAGAAAAATCCTCCTCCACAACCATCTCTTCTTTAAAAATGGGGAGGTCTTCGTTTTCATAAGAAGGGCAGCTAGGAACATCTACTTCAACCCGATACCCAGGTGAGCCATCTACTATAGACCACATTTGCTCCATAAACTCGTAATTTCCACAAGAGGCATGTTGATTGTTATGAACATCTAAAAGAACAAAGGCATCTGATATGATGTCATATGCTTCCGTTCTAGGGCTAACACAATTAATATAATTCAAAACCTCTATTTTTTCATGGAAAATGCTTTCCTCCACAGTAAAGGCTTTATCATGGACATGGTCTTCAGGGCCAGCAGAGGCTTCATGAAGCAAAGAAAACTCCTCACAACAGTTTTCAAACAAACAATCAGCTGGATAGTAGTCTTTACAAAATGAATTGAAAGTTGTATGAAAACCTGTTAAAGAGAGAATGCTCGCATCGGGAAGAGATCGACACCACTCAAGAGCAACTCCCTTCAATGAATACTTGAAGAGCTTAATCTGGACATCTTCATGCATGATATTGTGTCGGTGAATAGATTTATGGAAGTCCAGTAAATGCTCAGCTGGTTCCTCCCAACTTGTTGCATGAAATTCAGGGAGGAAATTTTCCCATTGGTCTCTATTAGGAAGTGCATTAGGAAAACCAACTATTTGGGAAAAGTCACAGAAAGCAAACCTTTGAGCCAGAATTTTCTCCATATCAAACTAGTGGAGTCGCCAATCGATCCTCGAATCATGGAGTCGCCAGGTGAATGATGCGCAGCTTCAAATATGATTGGTCCTTGTTCACCATCAAAGGTCAGATCTTAACGTTGTCATTACCCCAGGAAGCGTCTCAAGCTGAGAAAGCAGCTACTGAAACCTTCTTGAGAAATCTCCTCTGGGTTATCTTTTAGGTGTGCTAACAATATCTACAGCTAAAACAGTGAAGTGGAAACAATGGAGTCGCCACAGTGGAGTCGCTAGGTGCACAGTAACAATCTTTAAAGGCTCTGATGTCTAATGCACCTTCAGAATCAGAGGATCAATGTCATTCTTCCCAGGTAAAATACTCAACTTTGTCCCTGGCAACGGTGCCATAAATGTTGGCAACGAACGTCACTCCTTGATTGCAGCAGGAGCAGAGCCCGATGCCCATCATTTTTTATGTCACGATAGTTTTAATGGGTGATCAAATGGGTAGAGACTCGGGAAGATATCACTCAAACTCAGGGAATGTGTCCGACATGTGAGGAACAAAGGAGGTCTTGATCTAACTTCAGTCAGTGGGTTCATTTGAAAATGAGCAGGTTGAAGACTTGGTGAGAGGAGTGGACAAACTACCTCAGGCAATAGGCCTTTCAGTAATTTGTAGAAGAAAAAATCTGAATGTGAGATCCTCTAGTTCATAGCTTCGAGAAACTGAAAGGGGGGGAATTGACTGGATTCTCCAATTCCAATTCATTCAGTGCTAACAAAATCACAGGGACCGATTAGAAACAATGCAACTATTACAGTGATCAAACTCTACATCATCCTATAACAGTTACAACTCAACTAGATTCTCCAATTCCGAGTCGTTCTAATACAGTGTAAACAAAGACGTGAAAGAAAAATTGACATTCATAAGACAAGAAGTCTCAAGAGTCCGTACATAACCAGAAAAACAGTGCTTCATTAAATTTTACCACCGGGAGCATTGCTCAACCATCGATCCTTACAAAAATAGTGAAAATGCCTACATATACTCAAAAACAACCACAGCAGCAAAAACAAGACGCTGCATTAAAAACATTGCGTCTGCATGTCTTTTGACAGTCTGCGCATGCAGACTCTGGCCGTTCGTGCACCCAAGACTTGGTGTTCCCTCGGCCAAATTCGGATGACTATTCTTTGTCAGACGCCACCTTAACTGTGCATGGCTCCTTCAAGGGAAGTATCTGATCCATTAAGAGCCAAGTTAGCATGTGCAGACCTCCTTGGTGAGTTGAGGAGTTGGCGTGGCTTCCATGAAAAGAACTAGTATAGAGGACCTTCTCGGGTAGACTTTCAGCCGGAACATCCATACTTTGCAATTAATGAGTGAGGCAAGGTTTAAACCATCCTCTCTCTTCTTCATTCATACCCAGTAGGTATTGGGATTTAGATCACATCGAATCAGCATCTGGAGAACACAGTGCCCCCCCTCTGAAACTCAATTCGATGCTTTTGGCCTCCCTTTTGTACAACCCTTTCTACTTTCTCGAGTGACCACAGGCCGTGACCCTATGCCTACCTTCAAAGCTGCTTTCGGCATTTAGGGGTTGTGAGAGAGTTGTTCCTTATGGTTCAAAGTCGTGATGGGCGAAAAGGCGGAGAACCTAATCGCATGCCACACGTTCCTCCAGGATGAACGACTAATATCACTCTCGACGCTCTGGGGCTCGTCTTGTCAAATGATAAACATTAGCGCCCCTCCTTTAAGTCCTGCTCCTCTATGATCGAGCGCCAAAACCACGGGCCTAATTCTGGGTGCTTTCGTCATTTCGGGATTCGAGGTTTCGAGAAGTGAAATGAAAAGGAGTGCTTACCCCTCGAACTCCCGAATGTCGATGTGACACGGATGTGCGCTGGGTGTCCTTTAGATGAACGACCCATATAGTATTCATTATTATAAAGGGGGCTGCCCCCATTTACAGGCTCGCTTGATGTGACCTGGTGATAAGACCGTGGGCTCGGCTCCAAAGGTTCTTTTATCATTTCTCCGATCGGCGATTTCAGCTGTAAAGAATGGGAGGCTCCTTGTCTCCCAAAACACCAATCCCCGATACGCCGACTGGCCGCCACCTGTCCCAATTGGATCGGATGACCCAGAATTTCCCTAAACTATGGGCGCTACCCTTCATGCTAAATCTCGGGCAACTTGACAGCCCTGAAAACCCAATGACCGTCGATCTGCTTTGTCAATTGATCCTTGCCGTTGAAATCAGACTGCTCGCTCACTTGATTTTAAGCCCGAAATGGACTTCTTCTATGAGTTGTGCTCGATGCTTATGGTTGTGGCCCTTGAATAAAACACATCCGACCGGTTTTCAAACCCCACTTCTATGTGTTTACACCAGAGGCCTAAAATCAGAGAGGAGAATACCCCTATACAAGAAATGTTGCTAACAGAAGGGACCTTGCAACATCAAGACATGGGTTGTATTCTTGGCTTCCATTTAATATAATGCAGTAATACATTTATTCCCTATAAAGTTGTCTTTACTTTTACTGTATAACTCCTTCATCTTGTACATAGAATTCATTGGAATATATATATCTTTGTTGGTTTGTGCTTCTTGAACAGGTTCACCATCCTGCAAATCAAAAAATTGAGTGACAAGGACAACACTAGCAAGGATCAAGCGTGATTTAAAATGTATTTCATTTGTCCCTCTTTGAACTAGTTTATATGACAATGAAGTCTAAGGTGAAGTTTGTATTATGCCTTGTTTTGTTGTAGCTTCATGTTAGGGAGATTAGTTTGTGTTTTCACTTACCAATTTGTCCGATAAAAGAATTGGTGACTCCACTAGAGATCAACTTGTTTTGGTTTTTTTCTTATTATTTTATTTTAGCCTGCCTTATTTTGATCAATTTCATTCTCTGAGTTCGTGGGTGATCCATATTGACTCCCTGGTTATGAAAGTTCATGGAGAAACTATGTCATTCTTCCAAATTTTCGTTATATTCACACATCATCGCATTGTGTGTTATTTTCATCCTGCGACGATTCTTCATCGTCGTACTCTTCTTGTGTGAACCAGGGTGACGACATCGCACTGTGTCTTACATTCAGACTTCGATGATCCTACATCGCCACACTGTACCTTTCTGCAGCCTGTGACAATTCCTATAGGAATTGTTTGAGTGACAATCAATTTTCTTTTGTTTTCCCAGATTTTTCTTTACTACTTTCGATGAAATTTTATCTTTGGTGAATGATTGATTTGCATATTTTAAGCCTGAATTTGATTGATTTTCAAGAATTGAGAGTCTTCTTCATAAGATTTGTAAATTTTATTTTTTACTTCTTGTTGTAAGGGTATAATCCCAAGGCTTTATTCGTGAGTACTTGCTTGATAAGTTGTTCTTGATTTACTTTGAGTTTTGGATTGATTTTAATTTTTGGATTGTTATTGATTAAGAAACAATTTTTGTTTGCATTAAAAAAATAGTTTTCTTATCTTTTCATTTTTTCTTGCATTATGAGTTTGATTTGGGAAATAGTGTTGAGAGTGCATTGATCTTCTTGGAGCATTCTTTATTTTTGAATTATGTTTATGTTATGAATTGAAAAGAAAAGGACTGAAGTTTATTCATCTTTTTAGTAGTCTTCGTAAGAAATCTTTTTCATTCAAATATTTAAAAAAAAAAAGAAAATTGGGAGATTTAGTAGTTTTGATTGTTTGGAATCCATATCATTCAAAGATTAAGGAATTGTTATTTGTACTTTTTGTATTCTGGAAAGAGAAATTTTATCCCTATTGTAATTAGAGTTCCTTGAATCTAACGATTTCATATCATCTCTTTTTTCATTTTATTGCGTGAAGGTCAAATACATCATCAATTTCATTTAGGTTTCCCTTTTTAGTAAGAAACAACCTTTAAAGTACAATGTAATTTTAAAATCTATTAGAAACTTTTATTTTCTAGAAATTTTATACACGAACATTAGCTAGGATAGTGCTTTGGAATAGGTTGTGAGACACACTCTCCAAAGAATTAAAACACACAATAGTATCTTGTGATAGGGAGAGTTCAAATCCACTTGTAAGAAAATTTCCTGGGAATCCCTTATAACACAAGGGTCAATCACAAGGTCGCATTGGGGCCGACAAAGCTACTCACCCTGCTTTGTTGGTCTTAGTGTACATATTGTGTGTATTATTGGGGTAAATTGAGAAGAAAATCTTGTGGGGACCTTATCGAGTTGATTTCAGGTTTAGATACCCTACCCTTTCACATGGATCAGACTGTCGATTGCTTCCCCAGGCATCATTATCGTAATTGGTAACCTTAGTGGCCTATCTCTTTAAAGTATTTTACATGAGGTGACTGTGGAGGGGAAATTTTTCATGATACCTAGAATCGACATTGACCAAACTCACTCGGGCTCCTTGGAGGGTATACCCATGATTATGTGTGGGAGCTTGCACCAGGGTGTAAGTACGTTAAGCAGGTCGTCAATGCAGCTTCTCCACCTGCTTTATCTCAGACCCTTCTTGTCTTGATTTTGTGACATTGGGTTTCATCACCAACTAGTGACTTTGAAATAAGAAGGTTGGTTTGTGTGTTTTCTATCTATATTTTATTAGTGACTGTTGTTTGTTTCTCTAGTTGGCCATATATTTATTTCATTCTTTATTTGGTGTGGCCAACATCAACCCTTGTCATTCACGTAGGATGCAAGGGTTACCTCAAGAAGACATGGAAGAATACGTTACTTTTCTTCCTAACTCACCAGAGGGTTCTCCTGAAGGAGAAGTCAATAACAATGTATCCTTTGAGGTTGGAAGTTCTACTCCATTATAGGAATAAATACTTCCTATAAATATTTTATTGAGTGTTGGACAAGATCCACTTTTGCTCCATATAAATTCATTGGGAGACGTTGTTGCTAAAGATTGTACTAGAATACCTACTGGACCTCACACAAAGTCTAGTGTACATGATCCACCCTTTCAAAGTGAATCGTTTAGAACTCCATTTCATACTACTAGAATTTTTAATCCTAGCTTTGTCCCTGTCCATTCTCTTTGGGGGACCTCTTTGGGACACAATATTTTTGATAAACTAGGAATGTGTCACCTACAACTGAGGAACTCTAATCAACCTATGGCATCACATACGACTGTGAATTCCAATGCTTATACAGTACCTTTAGATCATTTTACTAGAACAACCAGTAATGTTGTCACAGTCTCAGACAAATTGTTGGTTGGTTCTCATACAATTATTCCTCTCCATTTTTCCAGTTCTACCATGGTCCCACAAGTTACGTCTGTTTCTTTCAGAATTATGGTAATCACACAAGATTTTATTGGAACACCACTTCCGCTTAAATCAAACCTATCACTTCCATCGGGGTATAACACTTTGAATACTTCTATTGATAATCCCACCCAGAGTCCATCCAGAGGGCCTAATATTTTTGTTCCTCCTGGTTATAATGTCATGAGTAGTTTTGTTCCTACACATATCGAGGTTCTCTCAGGGAGGCCTAGAGTTCCTCCTGCACGTCCACCTCGAGGATCTAATCGTCCTGGCCCATGTAGCTTGAATGAAGTTGAAGGAACAAGTCATTTTGTCGCTTATGGTTTTCAAATTCCTATTGGAGGCCAACCTCAAGTTGGGGGGAATAACCTAGTGTATGGGCAATATATCCCTAGATTAAAATATCAACCTTGGAATTTTCCTTTCCAAGGAAATCAACAACCACCCGAGGGAGGGGGGAACTCCTCAAGTTAATTTTTTTGTACCCCATAATGTCATACAACCATATATAGGCTCTATGAATTCTACCAGGGGTCAATATTTTTAGTCTAATTCTCATTTCCAAGGAAGAATACCCAATCAACCAACTCATGTTGGCTATTTGACTCAAAACCCTCCACCACCGAATTTTATAGGACCCTCTAACTATCTATAGACTACTTATGCTCTTACTAGTATACCTACGGGAATACCTCCTCAAAATTACCTGTTTCCTCAAGTGAACATATGACTATATTTTCTTGCTACTTTGGATTTACTAAATTTATCTAGGATTTTGAATGATCCTATATTACATTCTCCTTATTGTTCGGTCATACCTGCCAAGTTACCATTGATCAAACATTCCTAAGTTTGGTGGTTTATCATGGGAAGACCCAAATAATCATGTCATTAATTTCCATCTTTGGTGTTCATCCAACTCTTTGATGGACGACTCCATTAG
>JASDQU010586098.1:29628-42812 GCA_032191745.1 Picea mariana | reverse complement strand
TAGGATTTTGAATGATCCTATATTACATTCTCCTTATTGTTCGGTCATACCTGCCAAGTTACCATTGATCAAACATTCCTAAGTTTGGTGGTTTATCATGGGAAGACCCAAATAATCATGTCATTAATTTCCATCTTTGGTGTTCATCCAACTCTTTGATGGACGACTCCATTAGATTACATATTTTCCAAAGAAATATTATGGGTTCAACAACCAAATGGTATATTGAATTTCCACGAGGATTATTCAATGATTTCAACACCTTATCTATGGCTTTCTTAGCACATTACCAGTTACCAATACGATATGAGATAGGAACCAAAATTTTGAGTTCATTTAAACAATCCTCTTCTACTCACATTTTCGATCACATTCATGAGTAGAGGAGGAGAAGACACTTAATCAAAGTTCCCCTTCCTGGTAAACTATTGGCTGAGTGGTTTACCAAATCACTCATCGGTCCTATAACCCGATATGTCGCCATGGGTGGTGTCATCACTGAACAGTAGGACATTATTCGTTCTCAATACTTGGATCTAGTTTATTCACAAATGGGCACACTATATGACTTGATCCCTGATGCTCCTCGCCCGTGTACAAATCCAACCCCAACACGTCCAGTATCTTCTCATGTTGTTGATAGTGTGATTGGAAATTTTGATGCTTAGACTCAATCTAAACAAGCTAGTCATTCCAATCCCAAATATACCACTGCTAATGTACAAAATACTCCTACAACTCCTTCTCCCAGTAAAAAATCTGAGGTTAACATTGTTCAATCTACAACTACGGGTAAAAATCAAAATAAAAAGAAAGGGAAGGGTAAGAATAAATAGGATAAAAATAATAATCAACAATTCAAGAAACCCAAGACTCATCCCGCTGATGATAAAGAAAAGGTAAAACCTTTTTATCCTTGTCTTATCTATGGTGAGGATCATTATACAAAATATTTTCCATGATGTGTTGAGGTTAATAAGTTCCTACAAGGGACCAAGACACCTCCTACACCTGTTGGTTTGTCACAACCTTTTCCTTCTCAGCAGCAGGCCCAATTGGTCATTCATGACCAACCTTGTCCCTCTACCACATATTTTTTACTTATGTTTACTAGTGATTCCGAGAAGAACAAAGTTGCAGTCGATACTCGAGCCAAAAATTATTCTCCTTCGAAAGAGAATGTTGATGATTCACCACCTCCATTGGTTCAAACTCCTCCATTAAATTCACCTCCCAACAATCCTCTTCATCTCAAACGACCGAGTCTAGATACATTTCTTCGCCCTCCTCCTAAAGGCATTGTTTGTAAGTCATCATTTAACCCTCACGCATGTGTTTCTCAAAACTGCTGTATTGTAGAAGATCTTGCGCTGGAACCTTCTGCGATGTTGGTTCTGAAAGTCCTTCAAAGTTTTCCTACACAATGGAAGGCACTATTAAAAGATATTGGTGGAATCGATCCTACCAATACGATATTGATAATATCTGACTTGGAAGATAATATTCCAAGTATCCCTCCTCAATTAGCATTTCAAATACAAGTCATTGTGAAAAATAATATTATTTGTCGAACTGTTATTGATGAAGGAGCCTCGACTTACGTCATGTCCATCAATTATTGGAAATCCATTGGATCTGCTACCCTTATTGAGTCATACAATACTCTAAAATATTTTAATGGTATTGGGTTTAAACCTTATGGTTTTCTTCCTTCGTTATCTATTACATTTGAAGGAAAAGTGGTTATTGTTGAGGTTGAGGTTTTTGATGCACTTCTCGATTATAAACTTCTACTTGACCATAGTTGGATTGATTCTATTCCTATAGTTGTTTCTAATCTTTTATGAGTGATACATTTCCCTCACCAATAAAATGTTGTTATTGTCGATCAACTTGCCTTCTTTAACTCTGATTCACATACTAGTAATGTACCTTTCATTGCGAAAACACCTCCTCGTTATGAGAATGTCGGTGTGGGTATTCTAAAGGATTCATCGTTGATATGTACTTTCCCCATTCCACCACCCAATATTCCTATTCCTTTTTTCGCTTCGATTAACATGAGCTCGACCACCATTGGCGAAATATATGATTCTTATGGCACTTGGATAATACCTAGCTCTGATGAATGTCTTCGTGATGACAACTGAATTCTTTTAAGTCTAGTATAATTGGCTTATCAGGATATTCAATTGGTAACTGTAATGAATCCCTATTTTTTCCATAAAAAAAATTTCCTTAGGGACATTAAACTTAATTATCGCGTCTAATCCATGTCAGACCTTTCTTGCTACATTGTAAGGTGATTATATACTTCTTTGTGTTTCCACCATTTATACTTACCAAAGCTCTTTAATAATGGTGATTAAAAGACTTTATCTAAACTTAGCCTCAAGGGAGGTGGATATCTTTAAATTCATAACAATAGACTATTTGCAAATATATAAGCATTTAAATTTATCCTTGACATAGACTATACTTCTCACCTCAACAAAACTATTTATATCTATATTCCACCATAACATATATTGTCTGTCATTATGATTTTTTTGTGGTGTGAGGTGGGATTATCTTGGATATGATCGCAATGGCGTAATAGACTCTGCCCAAGCATTTAAGGCATTATGTAACGCACCTCCTTGGGACTATCACATGTTTTAATGTGCCCCTATGAAATTTCACCACCTCACCCTAACCACGATGCTTAGGTACAGAATGTCATTAGTCGCCATTAGACTAGTAGATGGTGCTTCCCTGAGGCTACTATTTCATTCTTGATGTTGACTCTGTGTGTCCTGCCACTGTGTTCGAGGTTACCCTAGTTATCGATTCTTTATCTGTGTATCTCCAATGCTTATGATGGTGGCTTGTTCTGGTGGAAATACGTTTGGAAGGCCACTACCACCGGGAACCACTTTAAGTAAGGTAAGAGCTTCTTCTTAATAATTTTGGGAACCCTCTCTATTATAATAATTTTTTTGTGTATGGAAGGTAGTCCTTTATTTTATCCCTTCAAAGATAATGTTGCTTCGGCAATGCATAGTTTGGATTCTTAGTATTGCCTGTATATTGCATGAGTTTTCTTGGGTTATCTTCCTTAGTGGGATACTGGACTCTTCGACCATATGGAAGGCCACTTACCTTATGTTTCTCCTAACTTTGAGTCTTCCCTTCAGTTACAGTTAAGAAAATAAGAATCGTAAATCCCTATAGAAGTTTCGATCTATTCAAGTTTTCTATGGTGCATCTCTCTGGTGCTTACCTGAGGTTTTTGTCTGTTGAGAAAAAAACATAGGGAGTCTTCTCTATAACCCTATCTACCGCAAGCACAGAGTGTACTCTTTGCCTAGTTGTGCCCATGCTACTTCGATCGGTAACATGATCTTTGTGTTCGCAAAGACTCCTTAGAGAAAAGGTTGAAGATAAGAGTTAAATATAAGTGATGAAATTAACCTTCGTAAACCTACAATCGAGATTCCTTTTAATGAGTCATATTAAGTATGGTCTGTGTAACACAATTGCTATTATTATTCTGCAACACGTATATATATATAAGTATGAAATTACATTTTTTTTTCCTTTTGTTGTATACGCTTACTCCAAAGTTCTTGAGTATGGCCGAGGAGTTACCCTCACTTGTGGTCCAAAAGTCTTGGATGTGTAACTCTGTTTTGTTATTATTTTAAAATTGTTTCAAGGGAAAGATCTCCCATTTTCTCAAGATTCTATATGCGACTTCATTTCATTTTCTTCCAAACCAAATTAAAATTAGTTAGGAAATATTACTCTATGGTAAAAAGGGAGACCCTACAGGTCATGTTTAGTACTGTACAATACTTACTAGTTACTCTTTTTTAGCATATGATTATTCACTTATTTTCTGAAAATGAATGATTCAAACTTTGTTTGCTACAATCGAATGATGGGGCCATGTTTAACTGCGAGGGTACCCATCATGTGACTCTTAGCCCTATCCACCCTTTCGACTCTATGGTGACCTTTCCATGGATACAATAAGGAAGGAAGAAATCTACTTCTAAAATCCATCAGCTAAGTATAGTCTGAAAAATTCATTTGCGTAATAATTTTTTTTGCAATTATTTTATTTGGTTAATTGATACTAATAAAACATTCTTGGTCTCTCTATAGGATCTGGATTCCTTCAATATATTTGGATTCCAGGACATTGATTGGTGGAATAGGTATTCGGGTTCCTGTTTACCATGCTCTTCCACAAAAATAGTATCTTAGGTTCTATCGAACGAGATAAATTAGTCCTAGCATACAATTATTGTGGGGAGCAATTGTACAAGACTCCTACACAACTGGTTATTTCTACATTACCTCTTCTTAGAGGTACATAAGCGTCAATCCCCTTACTGTGACATGGTTGTAATATTTACCACTTCAAAGTCTTTGTTCCTGTATATTAGATGTGCTTGTAATCAGGACTCTGTATCTGGGTATTAAGATATATTCGTTTATTGAAGTTTTACTCTACATCTACTCTCGGGATTACTTTGATCTTATAAAAAAATTTGAACAATTTTACTCTGGTTATTCATGTAGCTTCAAAATTTACAGACTTAGCTATATGCTTACACAATTTGTATGTCTCTGGATTATTTATCCTTTATAGAACCTTTTATTTCTGCATTATCTTATATTAGAACAAAGAATTTTTTTTATGAATAACCGAATCTGTACAAACTTGATCTAATGGCAAAATCGTAAAAAAAAGGAAAATATGTATTCTGTTTTTCTCATGTATCTAGCATCTACAAACTTTATGGAATAAGTCTGTAGATGTTTACTTCCATTATAATTCATGTGGTACAGTTGCCAACTGTAATATATATCTACATAAATATATTTATATTTCTCTCTCTCTCTCTCTCTCTCTCTATATATATATATATATATTGATCGTGATTTATGTCATACATAGCGTTACATTTTGATTTTGGTTTAATAGGTACATGAATGGACATATCAAATAAAAACAATGGATTTGTGTATAGTTACCTATAGTCACATAAGCATACATATATATCTATATACAATATGGTTCCATTCCCATTGCACACATAGGTAGTTTACTCACTACATATGATTACATTGTGAGGGTTTGTCTTACATTTTTATCTTATTATACCAGAAACCTAATCTATAGAAATGTTCTTCCAGAAGTTAACCAATTATATCCTTTTAGCTAGTATACCAATGAAAACAACATTCACCCAGAAATCTAATTCAACAGAGATGATTAATTGAGAATTGGTTTAGAGGCATTTTGGTTACTCTTAAGTTCAACAACATTCAACCAGATTTTTACCCATTGTAATACTTATATCCAGAATTAAACAGAGGGAATCTATTAGTTATTAACCATATAACATTCAACCAANATTCAACAGAGATGATTAATTGAGAATTGGTTTAGAGGCATTTTGGTTACTCTTAAGTTCAACAACATTCAACCAGATTTTTACCCATTGTAATACTTATATCCAGAATTAAACAGAGGGAATCTATTAGTTATTAACCATATAACATTCAACCAGAGAAAAAGGTAGGATGACATATCTGCACAATTTCTGAATAACAAAAGGAACAATGACATTCCTCCCAACCTTAGAACATAACAACCAAATCACTTATCCTGTTGTCCCCCTATCTTGACCATGAATCAATGAGGGAAAACATAGAACCTCTCCTACACAATATTTCTTTAGTTTCAACTACTTCTCCTTGAATTACACTCAAAATAAATTGCTCATAATAGCAAGAGATAATTCCTTCCCCCCCCATCATAATAGGCAGTTTTTTGCATCCTCCCATATGCCATATATGCAAAGTCAATTTTCCCTAGGTCATTTTTCCCCTTGGGAATTTTTGTAGCTTTCCAAATCCCTAATTTTCAGGGGCTTCCAATGGCCAAAATATTGATTTTTCACTTGTAACAATCATCCCTGAGGTAGTTCCAACATGTTCCCCACTCATGGAGTCATGGTGAGCTGATTTTAACATGGTTCTTCCATTTGTCCTTCAACAATAATTATAAAATATTTTGTTTCATACAAGTGTCATAGTCAAGTAGTTAGTTGGTCAAATCATATCTCTGCCCCACAATCATAATCATTATTTACAATTAACTAAATTCAAAATTCGGAATTTCCATAAATGGCAAAATGTTTCCAAATTTTGAATTTACTAAAAACAGAAATAATTTCCTAAGAAATTTCAAACTTAAAAATAATTTATTTTTTGGGATGTTACATCCTTCCCCCCTTCAATAAAACACTGTCCTCAGTGTTCGTTCCTTTCTTGGAACAATATTGGATGAGATTTTTGTAAATCTCCCTTCAACTCCTAGGTGGCCTCCTCAGGGCCAAAGTGCTTCCATTGCACTTTTACCTGGGCGACAACTTTGTTTTGAAGTGTTATTTCTCTCCGGTCTAGAATGTGTGAAGGTTCCACTTGGAACTCGCCTTCTGGTTCCACCTACACCAAGTTCCAATCAATCATATGAGTAGGTTTGTGAACATAATTCTTTAACAAAAAAACATGAAAGACATTATGAATTTTTAGATTGGCAGGAAGTGGAAGTTGGTAGGCTACGGGTCCAATTTGAGCTAAGATCTCGAAAATCCCATAAAACCTGGGTGCCAACNCGTTTTGATTTTGGTTTAATAGGTACATGAATGGACATATCAAATAAAAACAATGGCTTTGTGTATAGTTACCTATAGTCACATAAGCATATATATATATCTATATACAATACGGTTCCATTCCCATTGCACACATAGGTAGTTTACTCACTACATATGATTACATTGTGAGGGTTTGTCCTACATTTTTATCTTATTATACCAGAAACCTAATCTATAGAAATGTTCTTCCAGAAGTTAACCAGTTATATCATTTTAGCTAGTATACCAATGAAAACAATATTCACCCAGAAATCTAATCCAACAGAGATGATTCATTGAGAATTGGTTTAGAGGCATTTTGGTTAGTCTTAAGTTCAACAACATTCAACCAGATTTTCACCCATAGTAATACTTATATCCATAATTAAACAGAGGGAATCTATTAGTTATTAACCATATAACATTCAACCATAGAAAAAGGTAGGATGACATATCTGCACAGTTTCTGAATAACAAAAGGAACAATGACATTCCTCCCAACCTTAGAACATAACAACCAAATCACTTATCATGTTGTCCCCCTATCTTGAACATGAATCAATGAGGGAAAACATAGAACCTCTCCTACACAATATTTCTTTAGTTTCAGCTACTTCTCCTTGAATTACACTCAAAATAAATTGCTCATAATAGCAAGAGATAATTCCTTTCCCCCCCATCATAATAGGCAGTGTTCTGCATCCTCCCATATGCCATATATGCAAAGTCAATTTTCCCTAGGTCATTTTTCCCCTTGGGAATTTTCGTAGCTTTCCAAATCCCTAATTTTCAGGGGCTTCCAATGGCCAAAATATTGATTTGTCACTTGTAACAATCAGCCCTGAGGTAATTCCAACATGTTCCCCACTCATGGAGTCATGGTGAGCTGATTTTAACATGGTTCTTCCATTTGTCCTTCAACAATAATTATAAAATATTTTGTTTCATACAAGTGTCATAGTCAAGTAGTTAGTTGGTCAAATCATATCTCTGCCCAACAATCATAATCATTATTTACAATTAAGTAAATTCAAAATTCGTAATTTCCATAAATGGAAAAATGTTTCCAAATTTCGAATTTACTAAAAACAGAAATAATTTCCTAAGAAATTTCAAACTTAAAAATAATTTATTTTTTGGGATGTTAAATCCTTCGCCCCTTCAATAAAACACTATCCTCAGTGTTCATTCCTTTCTTGGAACAATATTGGATGAGATTTTTGTAAATCTCCCTCCAACTCCTAGGTGGCCTCCTCAGGGCTAAAGTGCTTCCATTGCACTTTTACCTGGGCGACAACTTTGTTCTGAAGTGTTATTTCTCTCCGGTCTAGAATGTGCGAAGGTTACACTTGGAACTCGCCTTCTGGTTCCACCTACACCAAGTTCCAATCAATCATATGATTAGGGTTGTGAACATAATTCTTTAACAAAGAAACATGAAAGACATTATGAATTTTTAGATTGGCAGGAAGTGCAAGTTGGTAGGCTACGGGTCCAATTTGAGCTAAGATCTCGAAAATCCCAGAAAACCTGGGTGCCAACTTGGCACAGTTCCCTAACTTTAGTGAAATTTTTTGGGCTTTCACTTTTAAATAGACTTGGTCTCCCACTTGAAATTCCAAGTGTCTTCTTTTCTCGTCCGAATAAATTTTTTGTCTGTCCTGTGCCTCTTTTAAGTTCCATTATACTTTTCTTACCATGTTCTCCATCTCTTGTAGAATCTATGGTCCAACCATGAGTTTTTCAACTGGTTTATCCCAAATCATTAGAGTCATACACTTCCTGCCATACAATACCTCAAAAGGGATCATTTTAGCTGAAGTTTGGTACCCATTGTTGTATGCAAATTCTACCAAGTGTAGGTAGTCTTCCCGCTTGCTTGGTTTTGTTATTACATACATGCAGAGCATATATTCTATGATTTGGTTTCTTCTTTCAGTCTATCCATCCATTTGTGGATGATAACTCGTGCTTAAATTCAAGTTAGTATTTAACCCTACAAACAATTCTTTCCAAAAAGAAGATGTAAATTTTACGTCTCTATCCGAAATCACCATTTTAGGAATACCATGCAGTCTAAAAATTTCTTTCATGAATATTTTAGTGATGTTAATAGATTTAAAAGTAGACTTTATAGGAGTAAAGTGTGAATAATTACTAAGTTTATCGATTACCACCATAATTGAATCATTATGTTTCTGAGCTCTAGGAAAAACTGTTATAGTCTCCCATTTTTATTCGAGCACCGGTAAGGGCTGTAATAGGAATGTTGGATGATGGTGTTCGGATTTTACCTCCTGAAAATCTTGATACTTAGCTAAGTATTATGTTGTTTCACCCTTCATATTAGGCCAATAAAATAACTTTCTTAGTGTTCTTATCGTTTTCTGGTATCCCAGATGACCAGAATATGGTTTCTTATGAACTTCATCCAAAACTATTAGGACACCACCTAGTCCTTCTTTACTGACCTCTACAGAGACAATGAAGTATTTGTCTGGATCTACTACCTTTAAAATGGGTGCGGTTGTTAACAATTCCTTTAACTTATTAAAACTGTCTTGACACTTCCGTGACCAGATAAACTTGGTCCCCTTCTTTTGTAATGATGTGATAGGGTAAGCAATTTTGGAAAACCCCTCTATAAATCTGCGCTAATATCTAATGATTACCATGAATGATTGGATGTCCACTACATCCTTAGGTATCGACCATTCCATGATGGCTCTTATTTTCTCAAGATTGACTGCAATGCGTTCTGCAAATATTACATGTCGTAGGTACTATATTTTCTTCTGATAAAAATCACACTTATCGAATTTATCATACAGTTTGTGCTTCCTTAAAGTTTGTAGAACTATCATTTAGTGTTCTTTGTGTTCTTCTTATGTTTTAGAATATACTAGAATATCATCAATAAATACCAACATGAACTTGTCCAAGTACTGACTGAAAATACTGTTCATTAAACACATAAACATGGCTAGCGCATTAGTGAGTCCAAAAGGTATATCCACAAATTCATAATGTCCATATCCCGTTCGAAAGGTTGTTTTACTTATGTCCTCATATTTTATCCTAACCTGGTGATAACCAGATCGTAAATCTAATTTCGAGAAAATATTTTCCCCACCTACTTGATTGAACAAATCATTTATCCTAGGTAAGGGGTACTTGTTCTTAATAGTCATCTTGTTTAATTGTCTATAATCGATGCATAATCTCAGAGTTCTATATTTCTTTTTCACAAAGAGGATTGGTGCTCCCCATGGTGAAACAAAAGGTCTGATATATTCTTTGTCCAATAATTCCTACAGTTGAATTTTTAGTTCTGTTAATTCTGAAAAACTCATCTGGTAAGGTTCCTTAGAGATAGGGGCTGAACCAAGTAGTAGGTCGATATAAAAGTCTATCTCCCTCCTTGGGGGTAATTCAGGTATTTCATCAACAAACATGTCTCTGAAATCATGCAGAACAACAAAGTCCTCCAAGTTGGGTTTATTTCCTTCTTCTAACAGGTTTGTTACTTGGATGGCATAAACTTGACACCGCTTTCTCATGCATTTCTTGAATTGCATTGCTGAAATATGTCTAACTAAGACTGGTTTTCCTATCCCTTGAACTGTCCTAGTAGTGTCATTTTCATCTTTATACTTAAGTGATTTTTCATAACAATCTAACACTGCTTTATGATTTTCTAACCAATCCATTCAGATAATTACATCATAAGACCCTAACGGTAGAATGTTCAGATTTGTCTTTATGTTTTGACCACCTAAACTAAACTCATAATCAGAAATAAAGTTGACAACTTTTCTTTTCATTCATGTTGCTAATTGTACCAACCAAGATTTTACGTGTCTTGTTTTCTTAAGTTTATTTGACTCCACAATACCAGGAGTGATATAACTCAATGTAGCTCTAGGATCAATTAAAACAAAAATACAAGTGTTATTGATTTTACCTTTGATTTCCAACATAGAGGACTGATGGTCAGCTTGCTGGCCGTCCATAGCTGCATTTATCCGATGCAATATTCTACCCATGTCTCCCACTGTAGAGGCTTCCTGCAGATTGTGAACAATAGTTCTGGTTGCTAAAATCAAACGTGGACAGTTCCTCCTTAGATGATGTTCTCCACATTCCCAACATTTTAATGGTTCGCGGGGGTTGTCCCCAAACTTCTTAGTTCCCAGATTTACCAGTTTACCGCCTCCTTGAGTGTTTAGATTGTTGGAGTGAAAATCTTTCTTTGGAAATATTTTTTCTATGTTCCGATAAGGATTTGGCTGGTATCCTTTCTTTCGTTGGTTCATTCAGTCTTGTTTCTTGTCTTTCCAAGCCTTGGGAAATTCTGAACGTTGTTTGTATTGGTCGTAACACATTCAAGATTTTCGGAACACTTCTCTCAAGGATTTGGGATTATCAAATTCGATTCTATCCTTGTAGGACTGTGGTATACATCTTAGGAACCATTGTATTTTCACTTTATCCTCCCGAATATAAGGTACAAACCTTAGTAATTCTAGGAATTTATTTATCATATCTTCCATAGTCATTTGACCAAGTCGTAGTTCATAAAATTCTTTGATTTTTCTTTCATAGTAACTTTCATATAGGTACTATTTCTTAAAGTATTTCTTAAATTATGACCATTCCATCTGTTTCTCCTTTAGGCCCTTGGCCAATTTTAGGTCTTTCCACCAAATGATGGCTTTTCCTTTCATATTATAGATTACCATTCTGACCTTCATATTGCTGGAAAAGTTGTATATATGGAAATACTTCTTGATGTATAATAACCATGCGTCATCTTCCTCCCATGTTCTGGATTCCCAATCAAAGGTAACAGATTTGATTTTCTTAAATTCTCCCTCAATATGATCTAACTGTTTATTTTTCTGTTTGTTTTTGTGTTATCTTCAACTGAAGGTGTACCTTCAGATGAGTTGTCCCCTTTTTCTGCTTCAGGACCAGAATTATTGGAGGCCCTTTAACTGACCTCTTCTTTTGGGGTCTCATCCTTTGGGGTTTTCTTTGTCACTATACTACGCAACAGTACTTCATTTATTTCTTGTTGTTCCTGCTGTACCTTCTTCAGTTTCTCATTGCCTGCTTTGAAAACCTGTAGCAAAACAATGAGATTCCTCGTCATTTCTAGAACTTCTGTAGGTGAGCTCCCATCACTATTTTGTCTCAGATCTTCAGGAGGCCTTTGTTCAGAATTCCCCTCAAGTGTGATTTCTGCATCATCCTATGTTTCCATGATTAACACAAAATAGAAAGAGTCTTTTGTTTGTAACAATAATGGTTTGTTAGCTTTTTCATAGACAAGAATATGTTCTAAGTAATTAATTTGTCCTTGTTCAAGGTCCAAGAGCTGTAACCTTTGCTCTGATACCATATGTAATGATTCCCTAAATTTTCCATAAATAAATTTTCCTTAGGGACATTAAACTTAATTACCGCGTCTAATCCATGTCAGGCCTTTATTGCTACATTGTAAGGTGATTATATACTTTTTTTTTCCAAAATTTATATTTACCAAAGATCTTTAACAATGATGATTAAAAAACTTTATCTAAACTTAACCTCAAGGGAGGTGGATATCTTTAAATTAATAACAATAGACTATTTGCAAATATAGAAGCGTTTATATATATCCTTGACATAGATTATACTTATGGCCTCAACAAAACAATTTATATATATTTGCCACCATAATATAGACTATACTTCTGGCCTCACCAAAACTATTTGTATATATATTCCACCATAATTTATACTTCTGATCACACAAGTAAGGCATATTAAGGGGGGGTATCATCCTTAAATTCTAAAGTGACAAAAACAATTTCCTCGGGAGTAGGTGCCAGATACTTAATGAATGAATTACGATCAATGTGACAACCATTACGTGCAAGTGTTATGATTTGGAAGGTGGTAACTAAGGGTTGGTTATATATATTATTCACTCATGCTTAACTTTCATTCCCATCTGGACTAACTCTAGCATAAGGTTTTTCCTTTCTTAACAGATCCTATGAACGTAAAAGAACTCTAACCAAATTAGAGATAACGATTAAAACGAAATTCCAGACTGTTTGTCATTATTATTTTTCCATGGTATGTGGCAGGATTATCTTGGATACAATTGCAATGGTGTAATAGACTCTGCCCAAGCATTTAAGGCATTCTATAATGAACCTCCTCAGGACTATCGCATGTTTTAATGTGCCCCTCTAAAATTTTGCCACCTTTCCCTAACCACGATGCCTAGGTACAGACCATCATTAATTTCCATTAGACTAATAGATGGAGCTTCCTTGATGCTATTGTTTCATTCTTGATGTTGGCTCTGTGTTTCCTGCGACCGTGTTCGCAGTTGTTAGAAAAACAGGACCGCGGAGCAATAAAATAAAACAAATGCAGAAACAAAACACAGAAGACACACAATACAAGAGAGACACAGATTTACGTGGTTCACCC
>JASDQU010586097.1:32797-49830 GCA_032191745.1 Picea mariana | reverse complement strand
TTGTGGAGCCTGATTATCTTCCTGATTCAGAGGTCCTTGCTTTCAGCCGTGTTTATACCCCATGAAGTATTTACACCCCAGAAGTATGTACACTCTTCCACGTGGGGGAGTGCAGAGGGGGGGTACCCCGTCTGTGGGGTCCATCCCCCTGGCTGGGGGGTCTGGGGGCAAGCGGGCCCCCAGCGGGGGTTCAGGGGCAAAGCCCCCGAAGCAAAAATTGCCTTGTAAAATTATATTGTAATTTCATTGTAAATCTAGACCGTTCATTATAAGGTCGCAGATCTAACGGTAGAGATTATGTTAGGGTTTTTTGCCTAGAAGGCAACCCTCTTTTATGAGGGAAATGTATTGCGGCTATGATAGAGGGTGAATATTGTATTCTAAGAGAGGAGACTGTGAGAGAAAGAAGAGGAAGTTACAATGGTTTTTTTTGTAGGTTGTATCCCTTCATTTGCTGGATAATAATAAAGGAAGGACCTAGCAATTTCTCTGGTGGACGTAGCCCACACTGGGTGAACCACGTAAATCTGTGTCTCTCTTGTATTGTGTGTCTTCTGTGTTTTGTTTCTGCATTTGTTTTATTTTATTGCTCCGCGGTCCTGTTTTTCTAACACTGACATGCGAAGTGGCGATGGTTGTTATAGTCCTAAATCACTGTCGCTTAACCATTAAGAAAGTTTATCACTTTTATTACCTCGTGCTATCGCGCTTTAGGAGTTACAAGTTGCATGATTTCCAAAATCTGATATGCGAAGTCACGAAGTGGTTTTAAAAGTTTACCCAGGTTAGTGTCAGGAATAAGTCATTTTAAACCCTAGTTAAGCACTGTTGGGGTTTCATGACTCGACGATTGCTTTCCAAAAAAACCTTACCTTCGTAGCTCCCAGTTGCAAAGTCGTGACATTTATTAATTAAGCATGGATTAATTAAGAACTTAAGTCAGATCATGATTTTTTAACTAAATCGCATCATCGCAATTCCAGGTTTTGGGGGCTCAAAGGGTAGGAGTGAAATATTCCGATACTGTGAATGCTGAAAAAGGGGGATTAAATACTAAAAAAAACTTAATTAAAAGAGCTAAGCTTGATTAATCAATGCATCAATGCAAACTTTAACATGCACTGTCTATAGAGTAAATTTAAATATTTTTTTCATTGATTCGTGTTACGACTCGTCAAACAATTATGGAATTTATTTGAACTACAACGAGGTGACAGATAGTAGGATATTTCTTTTATTGCTAAATATTTCTTTAAGTGACTTGACTGTTCCGTTCACAAGGACACCAGTGGTTTAAATGACTAAGATAAAGAGTTTTTTCCTTCATTTTTTCAGTTCTTATTTCTATTTACGCGCATAGCCATTTTACTGGGTTAACTGCTGTTTGTGATTTTCAAATCTGTTTGAAATGTGGTCCAGTTGCAGGTTTCCTTCTCATGGCTCCATGAAAAATGCCCAAGTCAGTTGCTGAGAGTTCAGGTTAGGATTCATACATTGTTTCCAATACCTTACCCCGAAGTATTAATTCTATCAAGACATGGTCATACATCTCCAACATCCTGCAATCCAAGTCGATAGATTGTTCAGATGATTCTAGTGATAACGAGAAGGATGATTTATCAACCAAATACAAAATCGTCGCTCAAGCAGAGATGAAAAAAATAGTGGAGAGGCCCCAGCTTCTTCCATATTTTGATATGATCAGATGGGCATTGGACCATGTGGACATCCCGACCAGGATGATTATCAGCGAACAAAAGGTGACGATTGGTACCTTCCAACCAGAACATTTGTGGGCAATGTATCAACTGTGACCCACGCCGAACCTTAATCACAACGCCAAATTCCTAGAAGGCTTCAAGAAGAAAGAGTGCAAGAAGTATGGAAAAAGTATGTTCGATCTGATCAAAGATTGGGTCTCACACCCCACGAAATTAAGGGCTAACTCCAATGGGATCTATTCAATCTCTTGTATGGAGCCACAGTTCAAGTACATAGCCATGATGACCTGTAGGTTGTATGGGAAGGAAGACACTACCCATTTCTTCCTCCCATGGGTGCCACTCATTCATACAGTCACTGAGGGTTTCTCCTTCGACTGGGCCAAACTGTTGTCTGACAATCTGACCAGTTGAATTACTGAATATCGGGCACAGAGGGTGAGTAAGAAAGCAACTTCATTCTTTATGTTTTCTTACATCATGGATTCCATTTGCTTCATGACACCCTTCCACTGATGAACTGGAGCTGGGCTCCATCTAGTAGAGAGCCTATCCATGTCTACCACTCGAAGCTATGGGAGGATAAGGTGAAAGAATTCATCTACGAGATCTTCAACTGGGTGATGGTGCCATTGCATGTTGCCATTTTTGGCCAGCCACCTCCCAGGATATCAGATAGCATTGCGACTAGCCTAAGAAGCATGGAATATTGGTATATAGAGGCAGAATTTTCATATATCAGGGTTTTTGGCACCTCTGTCCCTCCATATCCCCTCCCGCTATTCCTGCCAGATAAGATATTGTGTCGTGAGATCGCCAGACAGACTGTGCTCGGTGGAATAAGCAAAGAACTCAAAGGAGTATTAAAAAAGGTATGTCTGCCCTTCCCTATTTGTATTGGTGCGTATTCCTTGTTAGATTTTGGCCATGCCAAAGACGAGGCTACAAATTTAGAAGAAATGAAGCTGGTAGATATTGAGTTCAAGAAGCATGACCCTAGTAAGGTTGTCAGCAATCACTTAGCAAGTTGCGGCCTGAAGAGGTATGAACACAAGGATTCCCCACATGATGAAATATTTTGGGGTGCGAGGTCCTTCGCTGAAGTCCTAAGTCGGATTCAAGCCTTGCCACCTAGAGACATGACTGAATTTTTGAAATTCCAGGAGCACCGACGGAGTTGTCTCCCCCATATTTTATAGGGTGAAGCCCCAGAGCTTCCAGTTACAAAGCAGACAGGAGCCAAAGATGAAAAGGTCTCCAGTCCTAGTGGGGAGAAGGACCAAGGGAAAACCAGGGAGGCTCGAACCTCAGAGGAAGGAGCTGAAGTCCCCCAGAAGCAGGAAGGAAACCCCGAAAAGGGCACGCCAGGCAAGCAGGCCCAAGGCCAAGTGGAGATACCTTCGCAAGGATCGAGCGATTCACTTTCTCTCACGTCAAACAAGCTGGTTATAAAGGTCACCCCTAAACAAACATCCAAGGAAATTGATAGTTTGATTTCTATTGTCACACCCTTGTAGTTCACAAAGGGGAATCCTGACACGGGATGGATTTTCAATGAAGAATTGACACCTATTTCTATAGAGGAGCTGCCTCCTAACAAATTTTTATTTGACAAGAAAAGAAAGGCCATGGTGAGGCAAGGATTATATCAAAAAGAGGGTGTAATGGCTAAAAAGTTTAAAATCATGACAGATGGGAAGGCCGCGAAATAGGGAGAATTTGCAGAGGAGATAGCCGGGACACTAGGGGCTTATGCTATAGCAAATCGGTACTCAGTTGGGACTTTGATGGCCCAGTTGAAATGAAATAATCTCTTGATCAGTAAATTGGAAGCTAAGGTGGCTAGTGCTGAAGCGAATGTCAGGGACGAGATGAGCAAGAGCCTTGAGGAAGCCCGAACAACCAACCTACGTGAAATTGATAAACTCAGGTCTGACCTCGAGTAGGTGCACCAGTCGGTGCAAAATAGCCAAACACAGGCAAGCCAGCAGGGGCAACAAATTATAGAGTTGCAGTTGAAATTAGAGGTGGCCGAGAAATAGGTTGTAGACATAAAGGTGTTCAGATCGCAGGTCGTCGAAATCCAACATAAGGCACTTATAGCTCAACAAAACCTGCTGGTAAAGGTAAGAACCATTCAAAACCATTTCTGGATGATATATCAAATATTAGAAAATATTTCTTCGAGAGAAAGAGAAGCTGGGGCAGCACAGGTCGCTTTCCAAGATGTTGTTATAGCTACAGCGAAGATAGAGATGGTCATCATCTCAAAATTATCCATCGCAGAACAAACCAGAGATAATATCCTATTGAAGGTCTGGGAGCAGAACATATCAGAAAGCAAGGGGAGAGCTAACGAAATAAAGAATTTTTGTGAGGAAACGTTCTCTTTGATAAGTAAAATTTTGTTAGACCTTGATAAGGAAAGCAGTGCTGGGACACTGGGCAAAATCAATATAGCTAAACGTCTGTTGGATATTGAAGAAGACATGGAGAAGCAACAGGTGGAGATATCCCAGATTAGCCAGGTCGATATGGTCCAAGTGGACAAATGGCTAGTACAACCAAGTTTACAATTATGCTCCATCATCACAGAGGACCGAAAAGTGGGAAAAAGTTTACCGTAGCTGGCGTAGAGTTGTTAAACTCTTTAAGCAAGCGACCAAGCAAAGCCTTCCAGGTTGATAGCCGAGTTGGTGGAGAGGTGAGTCACTTGCACCGATCAGGCGAAAGGGTAGGTTTCTGGTGCCAAATAATGATAGATGTCTTCCTGTTCTATTTTTAGAACCCAAAGAGTAAAGAAAGGAAGGTGCTATGCCCGCAAGAAGGAGGATAAAGACAAAGAAGTGAAATGCATAAATTTCCCATTTTGTAAATGAAAACTTCTGGAACGATTGAAATTTGAATGTTTAGAAGTTTGTATAAATGTGCATTTTGAAGTGAGAATGAGGGGCTGGACCTTTCTTGGCCGATTGTAATAGAGATTTTTTTCCTTTTGAAAATTAATACAAAGCAATCCGAAGATTCTTGATTCCATGAAGACTGAGTTATGATTTTTGTTCTCTCTGTTATCTTATATTAAATTTCATTTCATGTATATATTTCTGATGAATGCTTGGCTGCAATTTAGTACAACTTCTACTATGGTGACCAACGTTTTAGTCATCTAATTGCTTGTAGTTTTTCCTTTGTATTGGCTATCAGCAGGTACAAGACCTGTGAACTTTTGAGATCTCTATATTTTATGTTTTGTCAGATTACTTCTTTCCTTTTTCTTCTTCTGTTTACAGGGCGAGATTCTCCCTTGATAGGAGCCTCGCATTGTCATCTGCTTAATGTTTTCTCACATTTCATGCATGATTCTTTAAAAAGTTAACTCAGTTACGGGAGAAGGCCTTTGGTTTGTGTCATACCTTTAACATCGGATTCAAAAGTTCTCTTTTATACAGTCAAAAAGTTGAAGTACCATTTTAAACCTTGAACTTTCTTTTCAATTTTTGTTCCTCCATGACTGTTCCCGTTGCAAGATATCCCAACATTGAACCCAACCTATTGGATCAAACCATCATTTCTTTGAACCTTTTTGACACCCTTCTTAAAACTTCCATCTCCCGGGTAGAACTCGAACGTTCATGGGCCACAATTGAATGGGTTATAAGCATCCAGGAATGTTTTGAAGTGAGATAGAGACAACTTAGAAATCAGCCTTATCCTCCTTTCCCGAAGTTTGATTCTTCCCCTTTTTATATTTTACTCACTTTCGGATGCCTAGACCTTGTACTTTCTAGCCTTAAGTATAGACTCTGGAACAACATTGGCTTTGCCTTGGAGAATTTGCAGCTGGCACACATTCTTTGGAGGGGGGAATTCATTAATGTCTTGGAATTTGAGGGGGTCCACTATGATCCCTTCTTGGGAAACGATAAATCCAAGAAGGCATCCGACCTTAACACATAATACACACTTGAGTTGGTTCAAGCAAATATTGTGTCTATGACATCATTGAAAGACAAGTCAAAAAGTTTCTAAATGTTATGAACACTTCTTTGACTAAGTAATGAGATCATTTAAGTAGGCTAAGATGATATGGGTGAGATCATGAAAAGCATATGTCATGGAAAGCTGGAAAGTGGCTCTTGCATTCTTGAGACCAAATGGCATGACTCGATAGGAGAAAGTGCCCCAAGGGGTGGAAAATGTAGTTTTGTATTGGTTTTCCTAGTGGATTTGGATCTGGTTGTAGCCAGAGAAGTCATCCATTAGTGAGAGAAATTCATGTCCATCAAAAGCATCGATAACTTAGTCAATGAACTGGGTAGGAAAATTTTCCTTGGGAAAATCTTGGTTGAGGTCACAAAAATCTTTGCAAACTTAGATGGTACCTTGGTTTTTTTTTACGAGAACTGGGTTTGAGACCCAAGATGTATATGCAATGGGATATATGAACCCAACAGAGAATAAATTATTGATTTGGGATTTGATGGCCATGGATTTTTAGGGATGGAGTGATCTTTTCTTTTGACAAACGAGGGAGACATCGGGTCACGTGTCAATGCTATGTTAAAAAATGGTTGGGTTTAATCTATGTATGATGAGGAAAAAATGTCCCCGAACCCTTGAAAGAGAGACTTGTAAGCATATATTTCTTTAGGAGACCATGCGGCACCAAGGGTGATATCCTTGAAAATTTTGGGTTTGATTGAGATGTTAATTTTGATGGTAGGGGATATGTTCACCATGTTCCCTTATTCAAAAGTGGCAGGTGCAGGGATTGGATTCTTGAACCAATCCACATATATGGGGGGAATGAAATATTTAGTTTCAATCACACAGACCTAAGTATTTAGGCATGGTTTAAACGCTTCTTGGGATAAGAAGAAAGATTTGTGATGCATGGAATCCCATGGGCGATTAGGTGTTGTCATGGCCTCTAGGATATATTTATCAGATTAAAATATGTGGGAAAAAAATGGGTTCTTAGAGGTATGATCAGGTTGATGGGATGTTTTGGTATCTGAGGTATGATTTAGACTAGGGATTAAGTTGGTGTCTATGGAAATCATATGATATGAGGCTGGGTGATCATCAGTTTCAATCGAGGTAAGTGGAACTTTGGGAGGGCTTTGAGGGGTTTCATTAGATGACATGAACCGTATATCCATATACGTATATCGAGTATAAAGGATAGGAGGAGGTATATCCTCATGAATAGAACTTACTGGTGAATTAGGTGGATTCGAGGGAAATTCTTCGGATAGTTGAGGTATGGGAATGACCAGTGAGGTCAAAGGACGAGAGCCTAGACTTGATATTGGTATAGTATAACCCTCTTGTGGAGGTATGGCCATTGTTATTTCATTAGCAGTGTGAAATGATGTGGGAACATGTGTTAAGGAAACCATATGTTGAGCCTAAGAAGACATGATTAGAGGGCACATATATGTGAAATGGTCTGGTTGATTACACAATGCATAAGGTGTTGGTGCACAGTTGATAGACTAGGGGTTAAACATTAATTCACCAAAAAATCCCAAGATACCAGTCCTTTCGGCATCATCCATAAGTAGGTGAAGTCTCACTTGAGGTACCTATGGGGACTGGATGAACCAAGCTTCCATATTCATGAGGGAATATGAGGCATTCATCCTTATTGTTTACTTAAAATTTGTTCATACACCACATGCATGAACTCGTAACATCATAATAACATATGATAAATTCATCCGACTTTATCATTCAACAAGTGTGCAAAACCTTTATATTCATATTAACCATTAAGAATCTACTACATGTGTGCAATAAACAAAATAAACAAACACATCAAAACACATCAAAACACATCAGAACATAGCGACTTAATGTGGCTCACCCCAAACTGGGTTACACCCATAACAATTGGCTTCTTATATTATTCATTCATCTTCCAATCTTACAATAGGTGCACATTGCTCTCATATAATAATATTCAGTTAAAACGCAAAACTACCCAAGCCATTCTATGGTGTAGTGCACACATACCTCTCAACTGATATTCAACTTAGCTCATAATCATCAACAAGCAAAGTTCTACTTATTTCCAAAAAATCAACTTAACTCACTCATAATTGTCCTCCAAAATATTTGTAGCTAACAACATGCTACTCCTCACCTACTAACCACCCATTACATGTTTATACATATACAATAGGGCATATCCCGTTAAAATGTGAACAAAATTTCCCAAAACTCCTAACTGACTTCTACCTTCCACACATTGGCTCCTTAAAATATGCTAACTATCTTCCATGCACACTACTCCTTTGTTGACTTGTTTGTTGAGGAAAAGAAAAATATACTAACTATTTTTCTTAGCTAAAGAAAAATATACGGGAATATCACCCTATGTTTATAGCCATCAAAAATAAAATCCTAACTCACAAGTATTGATTACAAGTGCTTAGGATAGTCTTTTTCATAATTAAAAGCTTGTTGGAAAATTCATTTTAATATGATTTTCTGAATATAACAATTGCTAATATAATTGTAGATACAAAAGTAAAGACACCAAGATGATAATCAAGACAGATGAGACATAAAACAATCCTTTATTTCATTCCAATTCATCAAAGAGTCATTCTCTTTACAAAATTTCATATAGAAATTTCGAACCAAAGTCAAACTTAGACATCCCCTATGAAACATACAAAAGGACCTCTGACAAAAAATAAAAAACTGAACTCTAAAAGATGGATCAACTTGCCATAGATTGTTGCCCACTCGACTCTTCACAATAGCCTTTGTCAGTCATGAAAACTAATTCACAAATAGACAAGTCTACATAGACTATCAAAGATAGATCAACACCTCTGAAAACAAGTGGTTGAATGATGTAATTCAACCATGAATCTTGTTGTCTACAATAAGACCCTACTATCATAAAAAAAAATTAGGCTTGTGATAAATTAAGGAATGAATGAAAACTGAACTATCTCAACATAAACTCAAAGATCAAACCTTAGTATGCTTCTCCTTCTATCCTCTTCTTGTTCCTCCCTTTCCTTTTTCCTTTAAGCAAATTAAATTTGGTTGAAGTAGTTGAACTACCTCATTAGTTAAGTTAATTAAAAACTCAACCAACTTTTTAGTTAAGGGGGGAAAAGTAATAAATCATAATAAGGGTTTTAAATAAATAATAACTAGTAGGTGGGACCCCTTGTGATTCCCTTTAGATCTTAACAATCATAACATAATTAGTTAATTAAGAAAAACACCCCTCCTTGTGACTCCCATAATTACATTCACATTTGAAAATTATCTCATTGATATTTGAAATTATTTTCAAAAAAATATATTAAGCATATATCCAAAGAAAACATGTTGTGAAAAACTTCTGAAGTCAACTGTCATCAACAATAAATAAAATAAAACTCAAAAACCATACTTTCCACTCTGAGATGCAATCTTTCCTTGATTGTTGTTGTCACCCTTTGATTTCTCTGAATTTTCCTTTGGCTGCACTGATCCTTTAGGCCTAATCTCATTGATCACATGAGAACAATCATCCCTCAAATGCATCCAGGAAGACACAGATTTATCATATCCATTGGAGGGTGAGGAAGGGGAAACAATGGCTTTTCCTTTGTGAAGGGCATGGTGGGCCTCAATTTTCAACCTTTTTCTAGCAGGAGAGGACTAAACTAGAGAGTGGACAAGTGCAACTTGGACAATCTGGTTAATAAGCGGGGGAGCAGGTAAGGACAAATTGGGCCAACCATGATGTTGAGAGACTGTAGAGTGGACAATCTCTTTCCATCCATTGTTTTCGGGAACCTCGAATTGCAGTGAGACATGAGGGGGAACGTGAATACCAGGGGCTTGTGGAGCTTGGAAGGGAGGCCTTTCAGGCCTAGGTTGGACCACTCCTTTTCCAATCCAATTGAAAAATCCAGCCTGAAACAACTAGCCTAACTCTTGTGAGTCAGCGTCAAAGTGTATGTAGAGTATTGGCCTTCTTGGGCCTCTATTCCAATTACGTCTCCCTCGATTTCCTCTTTCATGGATAACTCAACTGAAGAAGCTCATTCCTGCATGCATGATTGATTAGAAAATATTCCTTTACAACCATACATGGCAACTCCTTAAAAATATGAAATAGACTTTGGCTCAGCAACATATCAGACTCATGCAATCCAATCCATATAAATTGTTTAACTGTTGTCAATGAGAAGGGGGTGAACAAAAGGTCTTGGGATATGTGAGGGGTTGTATTGAGAGAAAAATGATATAATGAGGGGGAAAAGAAACATGGTTACTGCTCAAAGACAGCACACAATCAAATGTAATGAAAACCAAAGAAAATATCACTGTGATCCAACCAAGAAACTGCGACTTCAAACTTCTTAAAAACGTAATTCTTCTCGATTGTAATTAAATTTTAGAACAGGGAGTTAAAAATGAATGCGGGAAGGCGATGGGGTTGTAATTAGCTAAAAGATAAATAATGGTAGGGAAAGAGAGTGGATATTGTTCATAAAATTAATTAAGTAATCCATAAAACCATTTTGTAAAAGGAAATAACACCAACCAAATAATCACTGTGATCAAATGATCATGTACTGTGTAAAATATTCAATCGATTATGTACATTAACCTGCTCACTGTTTGTAATCAAATATTTAATAGAGTGTCATCAAAACAAGATAGTATGCATTCCACAACAACCTGTAGAGGATCTATGTTTCTTCTTATTTATCCATTTAATATCTTAAAACAATTCCCAAATGAATAAACCATCACTTATTTCCACTCTGTTCAACATCAAAATCAACCACTTTCCATCAACACAAACATAAAGGCATGCCCGATTTTATCCCTCAAATCCATCTAAAAATCAAATTGTAATGAGACCATATTACCACTTCACCCGTTCCTATCTCTGTTAAGATGTATGATATTCGTTAAACATACATAATAGACAGTCAAACACAACGATCCATATTTTAATTGCAAACATCTTGACTTTCCATTAAACACACAGACAACAATCACCATTACCATTCATACGACACTGTGGGGTACACGGACCACTCAATCAAAACATGAGATCATTTCTGTGACTAACATGACTAACTATTTTGAGACTGAACATCTACAATGCTGGGCTATCAATCCAGTACCAAGAGGAAACAACAATATGCCTGATCTTGTCTCACAAACTGATATAAACAAAACCATATTGTTTAAAAACCTGTTACCCTCTTTGAAGGCGCAATCAAATAATACCCATAGCATATATAGTGGATGGCCATGCCATGATTACCACGATTACAATAGTCGCATTCGAAAATTTAAAACACCAGTCACAACAATCATTAACTCAACTTGTGATGCTGTAGGAACGCCACACATACACATGAAGCAATGTTGTGACTTAATCAATTAGAAATAGTGTTGGGTTATCAATTCAATAATCATAATGTAAAATACAACGACTGTGTATTCGATTTAACCAGTCATCCAATTAACCATGTTGAGCTTATCCATTTGATTATAACAACATATGAATTGACTAGATACCAAAACCAACATCATTGTTAACATAATCAATGGGGTGAGCCAGTAATCAAACTCTATCGACAATACACCACCAATCCATAACAACCAAAAATATACTCGACGGGTCATAATGGTCCCCTCTATCAACACTCGAGCTTAAGAAATCAAGGGTTTTCTCTGTGGACCAACATAGGGAGACTAGATTCGACTCCTCTCATCGATGAGAACCTTTGAGACCAACAATGCACACACAGGGTATACCACAATTGACTTCGCGGATAGGGTGACAATTCCCATGATATGAGAGATTATTAATAGAGGATCAAGGCTCCATTTTGGCCTTGCAACAATACTTAGCACATGCAGGGTATAACCCTCGTGGCTCTCCCAGACAACCAACTAACAACGCTGAAATGAAACAGAGCCGAGAAGAAGCAATATAACCCACTGCGCAACCCTTAGTAGCATGAACAACCCATACCCAAGAGAAACAATGTGCAGTGACACAAGGCATTTCAAACCCAGTAAACCCCATAACAACACATGACTGGGTATGGTGATAAGAAAGCGTGGAGATGGCCAACCAATCTGGACTGAATAAAAATCCTTCAACCAAAACCAATAAGAATGACGGAGGGCCTTCATGGCTTCTAGCACTCATAATGATCAATAACATTGTGACTTCAAACATTATTGGAATGAAAACCATACCAACAATTTATTCGAGAAAAATATCACAAATATACATAGTTGCGAGACTTAAAGAAAGCACAGACCCATACATTCCGAGCCAATATCTATTTCATAACCAGATCAGATTCATGGATGGAGAAAAGGCATACCTGTAACCAAAAGCACCTTAAAACGCGAGTTTGCTGAGCGATTCTTCCTCTGGTTGAAAATCAGAGCCTAACCATAAAAAACATAGTTGAACAATAGCCCGACTAGGGTGGTGGCCAGTGGAAGGAGTAAGAGTGACATGCAGTAAATGCATGTCGCCTCCACCCTCCAGTCATTCAATTCCTCAGTACACGCTAGCCCATTAATCCATTAACCATTCAATTAAATCATGCATTGGAATTAAAATCTATCACTTGTCAAACGTGCCACCCACATCATATCTTAGCATTTCCAACTATACGATAATGCATATTAACCATGCCTTTGTATAAATCAATAAATCACACAACTATTAAATTGTTAGCTAGGATTATCAATGATCATTTCAATTTCAATGAATGTAGAGTAATATATTACCATAGTCTAGTTCCTTCTTTTTGCATTTTATTACATTGATTTTATTTCTTTCCCACTGCTCTTATATATTATTGCTAACATGTCTCTTGTGCAAGTGTCCCAGTAATGGATCCAAGAACAGATAGCAATGATAACAATGGATAACATAGGTTGTTGTAAAATAAAATTTGAGCCTAGAGAAGCAGAAAAAACACATAACATGCCTTATCCATAATTCAATTGTCGTGATTAGAACCAACACATAGTAGACATTATCCATCTTCAATAAAACCAAGATTTCACCAACCATGTAAGAAGTGTCGAACAACAACATAACCATGAAATAAGAAATTGATTTGATCTCCAATATACAAGGGGGTCCCACCTACTAGTATTATTTGTCTAGTTAGCTTATAATAATAGGCCTTAGCAATACTTTGCGGGAAAAAACATCATTGTGATTTTAATTGTAAACATTGTCCTACGTTATTCTCTTCTGTGACTCTCAAAACTTACCCAAAATGTCTTTCTCCAATAGGCCCCCAACAATCACATGTGTCTCATCCCTAGCTAATTTAGGCTTGCTTTCATGTCATGATGAACTTGTGAAATTTTTCTCATGTGGTCACAACCTTTTCTTTGACTTGTGCTTCCTGCTGCAAGTTTTCTTCTACTATCTTTGGTGTAATATTGTTGGAGATTATTATATCTTGGACTCACTAGTTCAGTGGTAGTGTTACACATCAAATTTCCACACCTAGGTACCTCTCCAATGGAGTCGCAAATTTCTGTTGTAGGAAAATTCCCCTGCGAATAGGTGAATATCCTCTTGGATTCTAGACCCCTAATGTAAAGACATAAAACATACAATTGGACACCAACATCCCTGTGAATTCAATTTCCTAATCAGAAAGAGAAACAAAAGGAAGAAAATGTGATGCACCTTATTCTGGTGTTTTTCCTCGCTGCTCCTCTCTAAACATGAAAAGATTGTCGAGTGATATTGCTTCCTTTCACACTCATTAAAAGGTTTGAAAGGGAGTCTTTCGAGTGGTATTTTATCTTTTTTTTGGCCTCACGAGACTAAAATTAAGAAAAAGGACAACCCTAGAGTCACCTTTAAGTTATTTTCAAACTCTCTAAACATGAAAAACCATTGATTTTTCCATCTCTGGAATCGCTAAACTACACATTGAAGGGCCCATATGGGAAAAAACCCTTACTTCTTCTAGTTCATTAAACAAAGGAAGAGGAACTTACCGAAGGTGAGTTATACCGAGCATCTGGTATCCTCCTCAAGCTCGTTAAAAAATAAAGGGTACTCATTTATCTGGGTGGGGGGGAAATTGAAGGAACTGGGTCAAGGTTTTTGAGAATTCTTTATGGAATCTTTTGTCAATCTTGAACATGGTACTTGTTTGTATCCTGTCTTATAGTTGGGTAATCCTCTTGTCTCTGGGTCATACAAATTCCATGTGTTGCATAATTTTTCTTCCAGTCGAAGAGTTCTCTTATTATTGTCACACTACATTATTGTTACTTGTCGAGTCAATGCTTCCAAGTCAGTTGTCGTGCCTCATCATGATCAAGGGAAGTTTCACTTCAAACCATCCATCTATAGTATTTCCAGTTTCCATTTCCTTTGTCAGTCCATACTCATTTGATTCACCATATTACATCACTTTCTTGTGTCAGTTTTGTGTCGATGATGGGGGATACATCAAATCCCTCCTTCGATGAGTCTTTTCCTGTCGACTTCAACACATCATCAAGGAATTATAATTAGAAAATAGTTAGTACCTTGGGACCTACATGCATAAATGGCAGGCCTCCTCACCTTCGATAGTAGGTTTACATCAATGACCTCTAATCGGATGATTCCACAAATGTTTGACTTCATCTTAGTTATTCACATTTGTTGGATTGTACTAGGGTACCTTACGAGTCATTGAAATCATTGGTGATTTCCCTCTCTCTTGTTAACGATTTACCTCAATGACCAGTAATCAAGTGGTTTCTACCATGTTCAACAACAAAACAACTATTCGCATGGCTAGATTTGTATCACATCGGGATTGGAATGAAGACCCTGGGTTGAGCGTTCACTATGTTATCTTCTTTGCTCAGGATGCTAAGGAGATCATTTGAGCATGTTGATATATAGACTTTCACATAGATCCACACTATATTGGTCAGTGGCTATGTTTTATCATCTCGTAGCTCCACTGTGTATTTATCATGGCTACAATCAGTTCATGTCATGGAGGTATGGAACCATATTGTATCTTTGGTGGCCATATCCTTAGTTTATATTTTTCATGGATCTGTAGTGTATTTTTCAGTGGTCGTGCTTTGAGTCATATCATATTTCGAGCATAGGTATGCCTGCCTAAAAAATGGAACATATATTAATATTGTTTGATGGTTGTTTGCAATTTCTTCTAGGTTCTCCAACTCCATGCCCTTGCATTGAAGAATTTGTAAAGTGTTTCAGACATGAGTTTCTCTTCTAACCTCACACTTTAGGGGGCATATTGTTACACATCAAATTTCCACACCTAGGCACCTCGTCCTAAGTTTTGCAAGTGTCGTAACAGTGTCATATGCACCTTGGTAAGTGTCGCATACACATCAACACCATGAAATAACATATGTCACAATCCCTAGTCAATGTGGAGGAGAAATATATTATATGAAGGTCAAAATACTATGTGCACATGAATTATTATTAAAATTCATGAAAAGCAAATTAATTTAGTGTGAAAATCCACCTCACATTTAGTTTCTTATTTTTAAGGGGAGGTTGAGGATATCATGGATGGTTGAAATATTTCCTCAAAATCCTTGAGAGATATTTCCTCCCTAAAATCCTTAAGAGATATTTTCTCCCTAAATCTTGGAGATTGCATTTTAGTGGATCTGATGAGTGATCCTCTCCATGGTGGTTAAACCTCCAAATACTATATAATGAGGGATTTCCATGGAGAAGGAGGGCATATTTGAGGTATCAAACATATGATCTTGGGAGCATCGTGCAAGGGATGGACGAGGAGGACTTGGAGAGGCTGTTGCAACTGCATATATAGATTGTAAGTGTATTTTTAATGTTCTCATTAATATATGCTTGGCCTATTTCCTTCAATTTTTTGTATGGTTGCATATACTTGTCTATTATTGATAAATTTGTTTAATCTAGTATGCTAGAGTAGAAGTTTCCTTGTGTCTCTTTGTTTTCCATGGTTTTCAAGTATCAAGCTGTGTGAACGAGTTCGAAGATCAAGCTCAAATTAGAGCAGCAAGAACAAACACCGGAATAAGGTGCATCACATTTTCTTCCCTTTCTTTCTCTTTCTGGTTCCACCGTTGGTCGATCCCAATCCTCCTTTGACGAGTGTAACCAAAGTGGTCAATCCGGTTCTGTCATCAGTCGATCCCACTCCTCATTCAAAGAGTGAGGATGTCTCTCAGTTGTAGCTCGTTAATACTGATTCACCTAGAAAATAGGGCACTCTACTCGTCTTGATGGAACCACCTTCGAGCAATCAAATGATTTCTATTAATTGGAATCATTCGACATAACCCTATATTCAATATTACATGCCTTTCCAAATAACCATGAAGGTTTTTGATAGGAATATTCCTAAGACTATAATAGATGAAGGTGCTTCTGTTAGCATCTTATCCGCGAATGCTTGACAAACTTTTGGTTCCCCACATCTTGCGCCTAGGACTCAGAGTCTGTTGACCTTTGACATAATATTTAATCAACCTTTAGGGATCCTTCCTTCATTTTAGTTTACTTTGGGAGAAAAAATGGTCTACGTCGATATGATGGTAGTTCATGACCCCTTGGACTTTAACCTGCTCCTTAGGAGAGACTATGCCTACCTTATGAGATCTTTTGTGTCCACTCTCTTTCGAGTGATGTGTTTCCATCACAAAGGAAACATAGTAACAATCGACCAACTTTCATTCATTGACCCTCATCTGATGGTCAACCATCCACCTTCCATGAATGGTCCATACATGCCAGTGATATCTGCCCCACCGCAGGTCAATGATGTAACGACCTGCCCCATGCGTTCAACCTCGTACGAGAGGGAATATCTCCCTTATCCTGAATTAGATCCGGTAGTTGACATGGTAATATCTTCGATAGGGATATTAGAGCCATATCTCCCTACCCTTATCGAGGTTGTCAACATGTTTTCCTTCTAGAGTGCTTTACTTCCATCTAGCAAAGATCTCTTGGAAGCCATGATTGATGTTTGTCCATTGACATGTATTCCTTCCAGAGCATTTTCTTCTTGGAAGATATTATCAAGAAGAATCCATGATCATAGTTTTCCTCTCTATAGAAAGATTTTTAAAAAATGAAACAAAAATATTAGGATTGACCATGGAGCAATGATCATAGTTTTCTTCTTTGTGGCAAGCTCGTTAAAAAATAAAAAAAAATATAAGAGCATAGTTTTACTCTCTGTAGGAAAGCTCGTTAAAAAATGAAACAAAAATCTTTGGATTGAACCCGGAGCTATGAGC
>JASDQU010586097.1:0-32501 GCA_032191745.1 Picea mariana | reverse complement strand
TTTTCACTAGATCTTGTAGATGTTGAGTCAAGTATTTAGTTAGGTCTCTTATTTGAACCTTCCTTTCATCTGCTCTTATCCTTTTTCTCCATCTAGTACATAAATTGGTGACAACCTCAAAGTCGGTGAGTGAAATGAATATTGGGGGGGCACATCTCTAGCCTTTGATCATCATTCTGGAGTTAAGTCGCTAGATTTTCAAGTTGGGGGTAGAGTACCAACCATCCATGGGTATCCCTACCTTTGGAAATTACATTGGGAATTTACAAGAATAAGTTTAATTTTGTTTCAATCTTGTGTAAAAATGAAACCAATACCGAGCTTAGTCTTTGTTATTTCTCATGCTCGTAAATACATGAGAATGTGACTGAGTAAAATTTTATCACTTTTTCGGACTTGTAAAGGTTATACGAAAAAGGAACCCTGTGGAGTCTCCTATAAGATCTTTTTAGACTCTCTAAACATGAAAATATTGTTGAGTGATCTTGCTTCCTTTCACACTCGTTAAAAGGTTTGAAAGGGTGTCTTTTGAGTGGTAGTTTATCACTTTTTTCGCCTCGTGAGAATAAAATTAAAAAAAAGGACAACCCTCGAGTCACCTTTAAGTTCTTTTCAGACTCTCTAAACATGAAAAACCACCGATTTTTCCTTCTTTGGACTCACTAAACTACACTTTGAAGGGCCCATATGGGAAAGAACCCTTACTTATTCCAGTTCGTTAAACAAAGGAAGAGGAACTTGTCGAAGGTGAGTTATACCGAGGATATGTTATCCTCCTCAAGCTCATTAAAAAATAAAGGGGTACCCATTTATCTGGGTGGGGAAAAAAATTGAAGTGGGTCAAGTTTTTTGAGAATTATTTATGGCAGCTTTTGTTTCCCTTGAACATGGCACCTGTTTGCGTTTTGTCTTACAGCTGGGTAATCCACTTGTCTCTGAGTGATACCAATTCCATATGTTGCCATACTTTTTCTTCCAGTTGAAGAGTTCTCTTATTGCTGTCACGTTACATTATTGGTACTCGTCGATTCAATGTTTCCAAGTTAGTTGTCGTTCCTCATCATTTTCAAGGGAGGTTTCACTTCAAACCATCCATCTATAGTATTTCTAGTTTACATTTCCTTTATTAGTTGATACTCATTTGATTCACCATATTACATCACTTTCCTATGTCAGTTTTGTTTTGATGATGGGGGATACATAAAATCCCTCCTTCGACGAGTCTTTTCCTGTTGACTTCAACACATCATCTGGGAATTAGACTTAGAAACCCATTAGTACCTTGGGACCTTCATGCCTCAATGGCAGGCCTCCTCACCTTCGATAGTAGGTTTACATCATTGACCTATGATTGGATAATTCCACAAATGTTTGACTTCAACTCATTTATTCACATTTTTTGGATTGTACTAGGGTAGCTTATGATTCATTGACATCATTGGTTATTTCCCTTGCATTGTTAATGGTTTACCTCAATGACCAGTAATCAAGTGATTTCTACCATGTTCACATCAAAACATCTATTCCCATAGATAGATTAGTATTACATAGGGATTGGAATGAAGACCCTGGGTTGAGTGTTCACTATGTTATTTGCTTTTTCCAGGCTGCAAAGGAGATCATTTGAGAAGTTTGATATATATACTATCACATAGATCCACATTCTATTAGTATGTGGCTATGTTTTATCATCTCGTAGCTCCACTGCATATTTCTCATGGATACGATCAATTCATGTCATGGAGGTATGAATCCACATTGCATCTTTGGTGGTCATATCCTTAGTCAATATTTTTCATGGATTCACAGTGTATTGGTCGGCGACAGTTCTTTGAGTCATCTCGTATTCCAAGCATAGGCATGCCTGTAATGTCCCCGTCCACCCATGAGTGGGCCACACTACATGAGGGAACATTTTCATTCTCTCATTGCATAACATACTGTAACATACCCAGTATTCAACTGAGCTATGCAAGATAAATTTTCTCTTCAAACTGCATGCAATTATAACATATACATACAACACTCTTGCCGAAGCTTTACATATAAACATAAACAAACAATTACATTCTGTAAATATATGATTTCATATGGAAATAATAGTAAACATAGATATGTAGCATATACAGGGAAATACCCATTAAACATACAGACAATTATAATCACATATATGATAAACCGTAACATAAGCATGTAAATAACAATGCAGCATGTAAATTTATCATATGATTTGTAACACCCTGTTTCCCCCAATTTGTAATTAATCATAAAATAGAAATTACCATGCTAATGCATGAGGACAATGTAAATGTATTATTGTTTGAGTTGCCAATGATTGACTTTGGGGGTGAAGCCTTGAAAGTACTGGCCATGATATCACTAGAGGAAGAATGTGAAAAATATAAGAGAGGGTTCATTATGACAAATAACCCCAAATTTTCCTTGATGAGGATGACAACCTCCTTTGGATCCCAAGGAGAGAAATCAGTCAATGAAGAAAGGATCGATGGTTGGATTATCAACCACCCCCATGAATGGAAACATGGGTTGTCAGCCCGAAGTACCACAAGGACATGCAGACTTGAGCTTCCTTCTGACAGAAGGAACAGGATAGGTCAACAAACCTTCCAAGGTAAGAGGGATACACACGGGAGAGGAGAGACTGGGGGGAAAATGGGGAGAGCGTAAGCTCACAAGGGAGATGTGCAGAGCTCTCCAAAAAGTCACGAACTAAAGGCCATGAGCTTGATGTCAAGGATCATCTGAGAAACCTCACTGAAGCCATAACCGAGAGAGAGAAAGCTCTGAGTTACAGAGAACATGACCCAACCAAAAGTAGAAACGGAGGAAGAACCCTCTAGAAGTGTGAGAATTCCCTGGTGATATCATGGTTTGGCACAGGGATGTCCAGAGTGCTAATAATGAATGCCTCTGTGCCTATGGTCGGGTGGAAGGACGAACACCCACAGTCAGTTGTTTGGCGGCAACCTGTAATGGATAAGTGATCTCCTTCCCTGTGGAATTTATCTGTAACTGTGTATGAATTGGATATACTATATTCCTTTTATCACCACTTGGTTGTATAATTAGGCCAGTAAGAAATCATATGGTAAGGATATGTTTTATACTTGTAAATACTTGTGTCCTGTGGTGGCATAAGCCCGAGTCACGAACTGTGTGTTCGTCGACTGTGAACACAGTTTCATGTACACATGTAAACCTTCCTAATCATTTTGAGTCCCTTGGAGGACGAAGCCTATTAAGCCCAGAAGAAGAGCACAAGGCTCTTATGTCCTTCATAGATGATGAAGCTCAGGAGGGATAACACTTGCAGAGTGTTCCTTAAACCAAGGTAGATTGCAGAGGAAGGGACAAAGGTTTGAAACCTTTGGAGACTGAAATTATTCAAGAACTGGAAGCAGCGAAGGATCCAGAGGAAAAATAGTCGATATTGGAGGAACGCAGAGATGAGGATGAACAACTGTCAAATCCATAGAAGTAGCTATAATCTTAACGCTTCGTGCCCAACGGAGGATTTTGACGTTCATAAAATAGAGGTAGAGATCCCTTCGAATGCACGATACACAAAATATCGACAGGAAGTTAGACCGTCAGATATTAAGTTGGACACATGTTAACCGATGAAAGAACCAAAGGAGGGATGCGTGGAAGTCGGGAAACATTTCGCTGACTCACGATTGGGAGTGGTCAAAGGGAAAGAATACACCAACTCATGATATGCAAAATAATGACGTGATCATGGCCATTGACGCAGGAGTGGTCTGGACCGTTGAATGTCTAGAGGGAGTTTTTGGCATTTCGGGAATTCGGGGTTCGAAGGAAAGAACCTTACAACATGCGAGCCATGAAATCTTGAACTCTTCGAAGAGGAAATCAAGATGTCCATTGTAGAGGACGTGTGGTGAAATCTTAGCATTTCACTTACTCGTGACTCGAAGGAGTCAATGACGGGCAAGGTTTTAAAGACTTGTGATACGCGAGATCTTGAAAGGATCCAGACCGTTGGATCCAAGCCATGGGAGAACCGTTGGATCAAAACCTTCATGTAGTATCACGTATTGGGGGTTCAAATGTTGAAAGAATTCCTTTTCGACTGCAAAAGTCGCAAAATGCCGAGAGCCAAGGTCTCGTGCGATGGGAGGCAACGACACAAATTGTAAGGAGAGTCCAATGGAGGAGATAGGTGGCGTGTACGTGTCGCTTTGGCAGAGTCCATGTAACATTGACCTTTCGCGTCTTGGGGATTCCCAAAGGAGGAGCACAAGGGATTAACACTCCAACTCGCAAAGTCACGAGATGCGAGTAATGCTAGTGTTTAGCCTAGCCTACGGTTACATGTAGCAGGTGCTAGCGAGGAGTCGAGAGCCTTGACTCTCCAACTCATGAGTTGCGAAAGGCACTTGCACTAAAGCCAGATTTTGGTCGCTTGGAGGAGGATAAGGGAAGAGATGGTCTGCACTAGGCCCCGTAGAAATTCAGGGATTCTATCCCTTGAGTAAGAGCGGAAATTTTATTTTTCCGTAGTGGGTATCTGACAAATTGGTATCAGAGCATGGTTACAACACTTGGCTTGCTTGGGCTCATGCACGAGTTGCATAAAGAGGTATTGTTATCTACATTACTCCTTAAGGAGAAGAACTATAGGATGTAACTGTAGTTGGGAGTTCCTACAGAATCCCAACAAAGAAATTATATTGTCCCTTTGACAAAGTGATAAATACTCTTATAGGAGTAGGGATGGGCTGATTAATATTACTGATAAGACTTGAATGTGAATGACAGAGGTGGAAGAAATTGTGTTATGAGGTTGCACGAGCTAGGCAAGGGACATGAACTGATTTGTTCTGTTATAGTTTGACAATGTCTACCTACTAAGTAGGTAGAGTCTCTTGCAATTGAGATGGCTGGTTATGTAAGGATTAAGATCCTCATGAAGAAGTCCTTCATGATTTAGGAAATCTGGTAAGGACTGGCAGGATCCTTAGCAAGTTATAGTTACTAAATTATATTAAAATTAGAGTATATATAACTCCTCATGATCAGAGGAATGAGTTTGGTGACCGTTCTCTGAAAAGGCAGAGCATGCACAACTCTCGGGTTTCAAGTGGATTGAGAAACGAACCTTGTTTCTGGGTACAGGAATTGCTGAGTAGAGTTTTCTAATCAAGATGATAAATGGAGCTATAGAAATATAGTGTGATTGAGTGAAAAATCACAGCAGGCTCCCTTTCTTGGTGGATAGGAAACTAATCTTCCATAATTATTGTGGGAAGAGGAGAATGGCCTCAGTCCCTGGATGTGCTGAACATAAGGAAGAATTCTAGATGTAATGGTCAAGACTGGTTTTGACCTAAAGATACTCTAAACTTTTGAACTAGGATACTTAGTAAGTAGTCCAAATGGTATTAGACATTATTGTTAAAGTTAAGATAAAATGGTTGACTAAATGTTGATCCTGAATGTGGTAAAGAAAGAGTGGGGGAACTTCTAGAATCCCAATGGGTTAGATTGACATCCAATGGTGGATGGTAGCCATACAGATGTAATTGGAGGATAGTTTGGCTGATCCTATTACCTGAGGCATGGTTATAATTGTCTAGAATGCATTTATAAGTTAGGAAGTGTTCCATGGTAGTTGAGGCAAGAATCTTCTCGCTATCTATTATCGTATAAAAAGGGAACATAGTTATGACTATGTCTGATTCAACATCCATGTGAATGTCGTGTGAATGACTGCAAGCTCTTAATTGAAAGGGAAACTCAGTGTTGAGTGTTCCCATGAGGCTTGTCATAAGGATGATTGGAAGATCCTTGGGAAAAGGATATAGAGGCCTTATATGTATGGGTGTGTGAATGACATGGAAAAGGCACCAGTAATAAGCTCGCATGATGAATACTTAGTTGTATTTAATTATGCTTGAGTACTTGAGTTTAATGCATTGTGAAGCTTCTTGATATAAAGCCTGATTTAATCCTAGTTAGGTATGAATGATATTACATGTATAAGCACATGTATAATGTAAGAATATAGGTATACTAAAGACACGAGGTGACTGCCTAAATGAGGGAAATATAAAGCAAGAATCTCTCTTGTCCAGATCAAACAAATACTATGGATGCATGGCTGACCCCATTCTGAAGATTCATGAAATCTCTGTTCCAAGTAATAGCTTGAGGGGACTGTATTCCCTTTTCTCAGGGAATACTAATATGATTATATAGAAGGGTAAATGAGAAAAGATGTTATGTTGTCATAATAAGAGGAAAACGATTATGCCTTTGGGAATCACATGAGAAGGATTGTGAACAATCCCGAGTTGACTAATCTTAAAAGTAAAGATGTATGTGGGCTGTGAAATATACCTATGATAGCTACATGCAGGCTTAGGATTATGAATATGGTTAAATGCATCATGGATGTAAGTTAACAAAACCAGAATACGTAATTAGGTACATGACAAAGATGCATGTTTATATTCCTTAAGGGAATATTTGGTAGACAGCTAAAGCTAACTCAAGGCTGAGGCCATCACAAATAGTGATGGATATGCAATAAGGAAGTTGCATGCTGAAGGAGTTCCTTATGGAGGAACTGTCTGAAGAATCTGTCAGGAAAACTAAGTCACAACCTTAATGATTGCTGAGAATTAAGAAGTAAGCCACAAGCTTATATATATACACAAGAATCCTGGATTACATTTTGAAAAATATCATGTAATGAATAAGAAGACTAATAAATGAATATTGATCAATTCTAATGACCGAATGGCAGCATGCAAGATGCACATGTTCATGATTCATTATGGGAAAAATATTTTTCTATTAAAGCATGCTGAAGTATCCTAAGAATTAGGATGAGCCTAACCCAGGGCTGCTCAGAAAAAGAGCAGATGTGGAAACCAGTATAGTTGGTAGGAGGCAAGTAAACCCCCCAAATATGATTAAATGAACAAATGAGTATGTTTAACTGATAAGGCTTGGTTGAAGCTGTGATTAATAAAAGACAATAAGGCCTTAGAGATAACTCGACTAGGCTGAACTCTAGTCCTGGCAGTGCAGAAAGAGTTGGAAGAAGGGGAGAGTCCCCAATTCTTTCCTCGTTAAGTATTATGTTTTCTCTTGGATGAGGAAGATGGTATGCCAATGAAAGTAAAAAGGTTTTGACACATAGTGATAAGGATTGTATTGCTGAAGATGCAATCGAAATTTGTTTATGTTGCACTTATGGAAACATTTGAAGATAATATGATGAAGTGCATGAAGATATGCTAGGACATTTTGAAGATGTTTATGAATTCGAATGTTATGATACATGCATTTGGTTTAATATTATGACTAATATAATTGTGACTATGATGATGCATGCTATGTATAGAAAGGAATTGGAGCTATTGAGGAAGACAATTTCCAATGAAGGGCAACCTCAAGCAGAGGATGACCAGGAGAAGGCTATGGCTAAAAGATTGTTGACAGGACTGCGAAAATTCTGCTAAAGCATTGTTGATCAGGAAGAGATCAGAAAGAGAGTGCTAGCAGCCAAGAACATGTATACAATGTTCATTCTTATGTGGCTCAGGGTATGGAAGGATTCGGGTGAGAATCCCTTCCAAAATATTTTATTGTCTCATGTTATGCATGAAAATTGAAAGGGCAGTGGTATGCCATGGATACCCAAGTAGGGTATGATTCAGGAAGGAGAACCTAAATGAAGGAGGTGTGAACCTCTGGCAGTAAAGACCGATTGTAACCCTTGAAAGAATTCATGAACTGATATTTCATGAACACATGGACCAATCAAGGAACGAATGGAAACAAAAATGCTCATAGATAGCATGTTGCATGGAATTACTTCAAGGAAATGCATATTTTCATAAAGGAAAGACAATGGATTTCCCATTGAGGAAGGAGGACCTTCAGACATTTCTACTCACATTGTATAGGTGTTAGAGAAAACCAAATTTGTGTGGCCATGAGTGTTGGCACTCTGGTTATTAATGAAGGCATAATTCTTGGGTGCATTCATGCGAAACTTTTAAGTTTCATGTGTACTAATTTGGGATTGTGATCAGCCTATCGAAGGAAGCATGGTCTTGTTGTAAGAATGAATGAAAACAAATAGGCCATGTGGTCGAGAGGTTGGTTAAGTTCCAACACACCATGGCCAAGAACCTATCATAAAGTGTGACAAACTTGAAATCACTACAAGGGTGCATTGGGTATGAATATGGCCACAAATGTTGGTGCATTCATTAAAATCAATTGATATCCGAATCACATTTTGAAAATTTGGTAGGTTGGAATGATGCATAGGTAAGGGATGATGTATCCTTTCACTTTGAATCCTTGAATAGATGAAATGACCTAGACTATTAGTATACTTGATTTTTGAAAAAGGTAATGTACATGAAAATCTAACAATTGTTTGGCTGTGTAAAGAATGAAATTGCAGGGAGGAAAGGGTCTTGGATATGGCAGTGTTATAAGTCCATAAGGAAGACCGATTTCCTGCTGAGCCAAACTACAAGGAATGGTATTTCCTTTTTGAGAAAGTAATTTAATTTTTAAGTATGCACAATTCTGAAATTGTTGTGATGATGTTGTAAAGGTGAAATAAAATGTATATGCATGGAAAAGCTAACAAGTTGTTTGGCCGATCGAAGTTGGAAGTGCAGGAAGCAAAGGGGTCATGGATATGGCAGCATTGTAAGCCCACAAGGAAGGAAAATTGCCTATTGAGCCATGAAAAACCCGTGATAAGCCATGATTGCCTGAAAATTATTGTGTTGAGGTAACAGAAGTTGAAGGCATGCTTCGACAGAGAAAGTCTGAGGGACGCCTCGATTGTAAGACTCGATAGAGTCTCTAAAATTTTCTTGTGCGAGAAAACCTTGGTAGGGTAAGATGGATTTCCTGAGGGACTATATAACAATGAAGGGGATGCCTAAGCCTGGGCTTGGAGGGTGAGTGACCGCAAGGAAGAGGAGACTTTAATAATTCTTGTAAACTATTGGGATCATGCACACAGTGGGTAGTTTCCCATGCGGGAAAACCTTGGAAAGGAAGATGAAATCATGATAGATCTTGTGAACTATTGAATTGGAATCATGCACCCAATGGGTATGTCAAGGAAATCGATGAGCATGGATAACAAAACTACCATGTGGATATAGATCCACAAACTGCACAGATAAGTATTGTGCTAAGATTATGAAATTTTCCTTTAAAATTTTGAACAACAGTAAGATGTTTTCGCACAAAATTATGATTAATGTGCTCGTTGTCCAAGAATTATTGAAGGCATATGATGGAGATTAAGATCCTGAAAGAGGACCTGACTGAGGATGAAGGTCAATACTTCTGAGGTAGCTAAATGAGAAAGGCATGACAGGTGTTTTTGAGAAAGAACACCGAGGACGGTGTTCCTTTAAGGGGGAGGGAATTATAACACCCTATTTCCCCCAATTTGTAATTAATCATAAAATAGGAATTACCATGCTAATGCATGAGGACAATGTAAATTTATTATTGTTTGAGTTGCCAATGACTAACTGTGGGGGTGAAGCCTTGAAAGTACTGGCCATGATATCACTAGAGGAAGAATGTGAAAACTATAAGAGAGGGTTCATTATGACAAAAAACCCCAAATTTCCCTTGATGAGGATGACAACCTCCTTCGGATTCCAAGGAGAGAAATCAGTTAATGAATAAAGGACTGGTGGTTGGATTATCAACCACCCCCATGAATGGAAACATGGGCTGTCAGCCTGAAGTACCACAGGGACCTGCAGACCTGAGCTTCCTTCTGACAGAAGGAACAGGATAGGTCGACAAACCTTCCAAGGTAAGAGGGATACACACGGGAGAGGAGAGACCGGGGGGAAATGGGGGAGAGTGTAAGCTCACAAGAGAGATGCGTAGAGCTCTCTAGCAAGTCAGGAACTGAAGGCCATGATCTTGATGCCGAGGAACATATGAGAAACCTCACCGAGGCCATAACCGAGAGAGAGAAAGCTCTGAGTTATATAGAGCATGACCCAACTAGAAGCGGAAACGGAGGAATAACCCTTGCAAAGTGTGAGAATTCCCTGGTGATATCATGGCTTGGCATGGGGGTGGCTAGAGTGCTAAGAATGAATGCCTCTGTGCCTATGGTCGGGTGGAAGGATGAACACCCACAGTCAGTTGGTTGATGGCAACCTGTAATGGATAAGTGATCTCCTGCCTTGCGTAATTTATCTGTAACTATGTATGAATTGGATATATTGTATTCCTTTTATCACTTCTTGGTTGTATAATTAGGCTAGTAAGAAATCATATGGTTAGGATATGTTTTATACTTGTAAATACTTGTGTTTTTCAACCATGAACACAGTTTCATGTACGCATGTAAACCTTCCTAATCATTTTGAGTCCCTTGGAGGATGAAGCTTGTTAAGCCTAGAAGAAGAGTGCAAGGCTCTTAAGTCCTTCATAGCTGATGAAGCTCAGGAGGGATAACACTTGTAGAGTGTTCCTTAAACCAAGGTAGATTGTAGAGGAAGGGACAAAGTTTCGAAACCTTTGGAGACCAAAATTATTCAAGAACTAGAAGCAGTGAAGGCTCCAGAGGAAAAACAGTCAATATTGGAGGAACACAGAGACGAGGACAGACAACCATTAGATCTACAGAAGTAGCGATAATCTTAACGCTTTGTGCCCAAAGGAGGATTTCGATGTTCAGGAAACAGAGGTAGAGATCCCTTTGAAGGCATGATACATGAAATCCCAATGGGAAGTTAGACCGTCAGATATTAAGTTGGACATGTGTTGATTGATGAAAGAACCAAAGGAGGGATATGTGGCAGTCTGGCAACATTTTCCTGAATCACGATTGGGAGTGGTCAAAGGGAAAGACTACACCAACTCACGATACGTGAAATAATGACATGATCATGGTCGTTGACCCAGGAGTGGTCTATTCCATTGATCGCCTATAGGGAGATTTCGATGTTTTGGGAGTCGGGGGTTCGAAGGAAAGAACCTTACAATGTTTGAGTCATGAAATCCTGAACTCTTCAAAGAGGAAATCAAGCCATCCATTGTAGAGGATGCGTGGTGAAAGCTCAGCGTTTTGCTTACTCATGACTCGAAGGATTCAATGACGGGAAAGGTTTTAAGGACTCGTGATACGCAAGATCACGAAAGGATCCAGACTGTTGGATCCAAGCCATGGGAGAAATGTTGGATCATAACCTTATCGTGGTATCATGTATCGGGGGTTGAAAGGTCAAAATAATTCCTTTTCGACTGCAGAAGTCACGAAACGCCGAGAGCCAAGGTCTCATGGGATGGGCAGCAGTGACACAACTCATAAGCAGAGCACATTGGAGGAGATAGGTGGCGTGTATGCATCACTTTGGCAGAGTCCACATAATGTTGACCTTTTGTGTCTCAGGGATTTTTAAAGGAGGAGTACGAGGGCTCAACACTCCAACTCGCAAATTTGCGAGATGCGAGTAGTGCTAGTGTTTAGCCTAGCCTACGGTTACATGTAGCAGGCGCTAGCGAGGAGTTGAGAGACTTGACTCTCCAACTCGCGAATTGTGAAAGGCGCTTGAGCTAAAGCCAGATTGTGGTCTTTTGGAGAAGGATAAGGGAAGGGATGGTCTATGCTAGGCCCCGTATAAATTCAGGGATTCTATCCCTTGAGGAAGAGTGAAATTTTTCTTTTGCCGTAGTGGGTATGTGACACGATTGGTACCTATCTTGGAAATATGGTCATCAACTGCGTATAGACTGTCCACAAACCTCCCAGCCTTATACTACATTGTTCATCACTCTCAACAGTGAGTCACTATTGGCATAGGGGCAGACCCAGGGTTCAACGCTCAAGAGCACACCAACAAAGCCCTAACTACCAGACCTTTTGGCAACACCTATGAAGTAGATGAAGTCTCACTCGAGGTAGAAGTAGGGGTGGTTGCAAGACTCAGGTGTCTGCAACCTTAGCTGGGACACATATCTGTGATTATATCATTTACAAAGAACTTAGCATCGATCATTCGTCAATATTCAACCCTTGTCATACTTCGCAGACAACACAGAGCATCGTTGTGTACACCCAGATCTACAGTATTTCAACACTTAACCATAGTAACCCAGATCATATCCAGTAGATCAACACTAAGCATCGTCATACACATCAAATCTAACAATCGGATATATCTAAGAAGCACAAAGAATAAGTGGATATATCAAAGCACATAGCATAAGAAAAGATAAACACATTGAATTAAAGGACAGAGCATAACACACAGATTTATGTGGTTCACCCCCCCTGGGGCTACGTCCACAAGATCTTCTTGTTTATTATTGTTTTCAATCTGTTACAAGCACAAAGCCTCCAAAACCCTTCTTCGCATAGGAAAAAATATCTGCGAAGCTTGCTAGATCCTTCTTCCTTTCATTACAACACTTAGCTCTCTATTGCAACCTCACAGTAACTTGCTCTTAGACTTGCAAGCCTTACATAGTTCGCATAGAGAACTTGTTAAACATCACATAGATGCACTACCAATTGCAATAAGCAATCACATCTACTACTTCTTACATTGTCTATCCTTCTATTTATACACTACAAAAGTGGGCCTAAGTGTGGGTAAACCCATGGGCCGACATCCCTTTCCCATTACATTAACCCAAAACCCTAAAAGGGGCCCAAAAGTGGACCGAGATCCTGTGATCTCTGCTTCGCCTAGAGCTCCATATTTGATAGGCTGTCAAAGTCCAAAAATGATCAAATATGACCAAGTGTTCCTCAAAAATTGGTTAAGAGCCAACAGACCCTCAACACTCACCTGTGACTCGTCCTGAGTCACTCTGGTCTGATCAATTCCACCTCGAATGCCTCGAACTTGGCTCGAGCTGCTTCGACCTGCCACAGTGCGACAACCTCTTGTTTAGTGAAATCCTGGATCACTGTGTCAATTACTGGCCTTTCTAGGCATTGTTCCACGGTGATGACAACCTATTCAATCTCGGCCCCCTGGCTTTCAACTTCAGTGAACAGTTGGCATGCCTTTTCTTGGATTGGTTGAAGTCATTGGGAGACTTCCATCACTTTACTTTGCAGCGTGTGTACCTATTGTTGGGTAGTGCATTGTTCTAGAAATCTCTTCATTCCTTTGACTGGGGTCAAGGCCTTCAGCTGCGCCTGCAGCATATCCGCGTGTTTCTTTTCTTCTTGGAGTTGTGCCTCCAATGCCTGCAACTCTGGACTCTCTGTGAGGTCCTCATAAGTCTGGGTGCTTCTAGCGCTCAACTAATTCCATTCCAAGGAAAAGGTTTTTAATCTGCCAACTACGTTGCGGGTAGATGCCTCCCTTAGATCTCTTATTTCTTGAGGAGTATCGGGATGTGATATTGAATTTGTTGGATTACTTATGCAAGTTGTGCCACCTATTGTGGGACACATTCTTCAATCTTTACATCTATGACCATCACAGAGTGAAGTGATTTGTGAACCCTTTCCTATACTTCAAGTTTCTCTGCTAGCAACTGGTCCTTGCTCTGTTGTAACTGTGCTTTCTCCTCGTCCCACTTCGCTTGCAAGGAAAGATTTTCCCATTCTTTCCTACTCTTTTGTTCTACAAGTGTGCTCTATACTTGTGCCAAATCCTGGGTGGCTTGTGTTGCGTCTTCTTGAGCTTGTCGAAGGTGAGATTCGACTTTATTGGCAATCTGGTGTAATTGGGTGGGCTCATCGCCGGTTCCTACTGTTTCGATTGTCAAGGGTGCAATAGAAACTGCTCAGCTAGACTGGAGTGCCTGCTTCACTTCTTTAAGTTCACCCTTGATTCAGCTGAATACATCCTCCTTCTTCTATTCTTGCTTTTCTGTGATCTCTAGTGAAGCATCATTTAGTGCAGTGATTAAGAAGTCGAAGTCATCCGGTGTGAGGGTAGTCTTAAATGTAGTTCGGGTGGCCTTAGTTTTATTTCGGGATGAGGGATTTGGTGGGGTAATTTTCATTTTCTTAGAGGGATCCTCCTCCTCTCTAGGAGGAGTAACCTCGCCTTTGTTTTGCTCAACTTCTGTGCCACCTAGTTCTTCACCATCACCTCCCTGCGTAGGTGAGATCAAATTAGTCTTCGTGGATGTGCTATGGACATCTTGAGCTTCATCATCCTTCTTAATCTTACTTGGTCCGTGTATATTCGGCATAGCTTCAGGGCTATCCACATCGAACACTTCTCTAGGGTCCGCTGCAACAAGGAGGTCCGCCGACCATTCCTTGGTAATCTATTCCAAGTATTCTTCTGTCAACTTGTAGCATGACTGGAGATGTTGTTTTTTCTCATTAGCACACATCGTGATATAGGTGAAGTGGTGGTCCACGTTGAATTTTATCAAAGGTATAAACCTATGAAGTGTGTTTGGGGTGAGGAGCGGTGTAGACTAGATTGCATTCTTCAATTGTTTGTAATAGGTGTGGGAGACATCATTGTACTACCACTGCTTGTTCATGTTGTTGGAGTACCACAACGTATAGAACTTTGCCATTGGTTCGAAGGGTTCGATCTCCAGAAAGTGGCACCTTCTGGTAGCTCCCAGGTGATGAAAGTGATTAGTATGAGAAACCAACTAAAGTGGAACTCATACCCTTGGTCTTGTGCTTCTCTGCAATCAAGCTCTAGCTGGTTTACAAGGCATTGTGCCTAGTTCATCTGTAGTCCCTCGACGCACTTCCCTGCGAGGTCAACTACGAATCCAGTCACTTGTGTTGGTTTTTTCTTGCGAACTAGCTTTCCCGCGATCAACTGACAGGAAAGGTGCACCACACCACTCTAGATAGAGGCTACCTTGTATCCTTGTGTGCCTTTCTCAACATCACCATAAGTTTATTTTAGCCTCTGTGCTAGTGCTCAGTCTGAGGTCTTTCCAAGGTAAAACTCCTGTGGGTCAGGGCCTTTCATACTAAGTCCTGTGATTTGATTGATCAAGGTTGGATCACAATGATGCGGTGGGCCAACGATAAGTATCCTCCATGGTAGCAGGAAAACAAAAACTTGACACATGCATTGACTTCCTGGTGTCTATCGAAGTGCGGGATCTTCATTACATTAAGCAGTGTGGACTGTGTGAGGTTCTGGGTCCATGACTGTGGGACAATCTTAGAATTCTTTCCTTTGATCCTGGTTAAGTACTTATGCAGGGCTAACATGATGTAAACTTTACGATCTCCAAGGCTAAAATCACTAAATTTCAGTGATGCAAGCTTATCCTAGTTAGCACGAACTGCGCGCACCACTTTTGAAAGGTATGCGGTGATCAAAGTGTACTCGAATTCTCGAGGTACACTATCACGGTTGATGGCACCACTTAGAGGTGGTAAGTAAGTAGGTAGAATGTGTAGGATAAGTTTGGCATTTGTGATGTCATCCCTATGCTTGGTTCGTTTCTCATCGGTCAACTGGGATGGACCGGTGTGAGCAGTGGAAGGGGATGCCTGGAGTCCTCTTGTTGATGATGCTTGGACTCTTGTAGATAATCCTTGCTCCGACATGACTCTCTCAGTCATTAAGTCAGTCAAAACTTCTTCAACTACTTTCTCAGTAGTGCTGATCTTGTTCGACATACAAGCTTGAGTCAACAAGTTTGGGTGTGAAATGAATTAAGAGACTACAGTGAACGGTATGAGAACAAGGCAGTGATCACAGGGTGAATTAATATCAGGTTTCGGGCTCAAATTTTCACTTAGAAAAAATAATTCTCGGTGTGTGGTGTGATGGACTAAGTAGGGAAACTTAGCAACGGTCTACTTGCAACGGGTATGAGGCTGCATTAACTTATGTTCTGTCCATTATGGTGTGGTCTAACGGTCTAGTGGCGACCCATAAATTATTTCCAACTCGTTCGAAGCAGTAGTCAAATGGTTATATTGTCTTCAAACGGATATATTACTTTTCCTCGGTGAAGTGGCATATGTCGTTGTTTTGATATCTCAATGAAGCTCCAATTCTACAAAGTGTCTTGATGTGAGGTACCCTCTGGGATATTCTTTAATTTTTCAATCTTAGACTTCTTCTTACTTATATTTCTATCCTTATTTCCAGTGAGCTTCGTCTTGGTGATTCTTTTCCCATTTTGAGTCTTATTTTCCTTGGGCATAGTCACTTCGCACTGCTGAGGTCCTCTCCCAAGACTCAGAGGATCTACTTTGTCGATATCTCATACAGATTCTCCATTCTTCTATGAATCTCCTAACGCCTTGGCATCTTTGACATTTGGGTTTCTAGTGTTAAATAGCTTTGACTTGTTCTCATGTTCTTCACTCAAATGCACGATCATTCTGGTCATGGAATCTTTTAACTCTTGTCTCTGCTGGTCTAAAACCTCTTCTTCTTCCTTCTTTCTAGATTGATCTCTTTCAATCCAAGGTTTTCTGAGTAGCATAGTAAACAGGGCGCTATCCTCAATGAATTTGATAATCTCAAAATATTCTTCTGTCAAAGTTCCTTTGATTTTCATAGGTATCAGAGCGAGTTTTCCACATAACATCATAATTTTTCCTCTGATTAGTCCTATTCCTCCCAATGAAGGAAGCATGATAGGCTTCCCTATAGCTTCCCAAGTTCTTTCTGGCATAATTTTCACTTGTGTTTCTTCATCGAGAATACAGTCAATGTTGAAGTCCCCTATTCTTACTTCGACTTACTCCTTTTCTTTGAAGATCTCTGATAATCAGACATCTTTATGTTCCTACAGGGTTTCTTGCATCTGTATTAATACTTTCTCTAATTCTTGTTGGGTTTCTCCCTTTTCTGGATCTGCTTTATGGTCTTCTTGATTTAGATTTGTCTTTTCAAGCTTAGAGATCATTCTAGGGAAATCCAATACCTCATGGTCCATAGATTTGCAGCAGAGACAACTAGGTCTTCTACTAGGGCATTCCTTAGCTAGATGGCTTAGTTTTCTGCAATTGTAATAGAGGGTTAACCCTCTCTTTTGTTTAAATGTCCCCCAACCTCTTCTGTACTGTGCACTAGGATCATGGTAGCTAGCGTGCAAAAAATTCTTTTGAGGATCCTGCATCCATTCATTAGTCCAAACATTCCTTCTATGCATAGGTATAACATATCTATCAGATCTATTCATATCAATCTTTCTTTCATCTATTAATGCCCTAGTTTTTAAGCTAGGATAGAAGCTATCAAACATACCTAGATCCATTCTCTAGATATAAAAAAATTCACTTATCTTACTTATACAGGGCATGAAGCTTCCATATCTAAGAACTTTTATCTATTCTTACCTTTATTAGAGCACAAAGCTTACATATATTACCTCTTTTCTGTAGATTTGACCTCTTTCTTTCAGAGATTTCCACTTTTACTTTTCTTAGAGCACAAATCGTTCATATCTCACTTCTTTTCTTCAGATCTGATCTTCCTTTCTTCATATCTGATCTTATTTCTGGCACAAAGCTTCACAGGTCAAGTAAAAAGCCGCGCACTAGGGCAACAGATCTACGCATAGATATTTCTTTTGCACAAAGTTTCTTCTTCCTTAGTTCCCAACAATCATAGTTTCAAATCTCGACAATGGAATCATTTGTTGGCACAGGGGAAAACCCAGTTTTCAACGCTCAAGAGCATACCAACAAAGCCCTAACTACCGACCCTTTTAGCAACACCTGCGAAGCAGATGAAGTCTCACATGAGGTAGAGGATGGGGTGGTTGCAAGAATCAGGTGTCTGAAACCTTAGCTGGGACACATATATGCTATTATATCATTTACAGAGCACTTATCATCGATCATTCATCAATATTCAACCCTTATCATTCTTCACAGACAACACAAAGCATCACGGTGTACACTTAGATCTACAATATTTCATCACTTAACCATAGTAACCTAGATCATATCCAGTAGATCAACACTAAGCATCCTCATACACATCAGCTCTAACAATCATATATATCTAATAAGCACAGAGCATAAGTAGATATATCAAAGTGCATAGCATAAGAAAAGAAAAACACATTGAATTAAAGCATAGAGCATAACACACAGATTTACATGGTTCATCCCCACCCTGGGGCTACGTCCACAAGATATTCTTCTTTATTATCATCTTCAATCTGTTACAATAACAAAGCCTCCAAAACCCTTCTTCGCATAGTACAGAAGATTTGTGTAGCTTGCTAGATCCTTCTTCCTTGCGTTACAACACTTAGCTCTCTATAGCAACCTCACAGTAACTTGCACTTAGCCTTGCAAGCCTTACACAGTTCGCACAGAGCACCTGTTCAACATCACATAGATGTACTACAAATTTCTCTAAGCAATCACATATACTACTTCTTACATTTCCTATCCTTCTATTTATACATTACAAAAGTGGGCCTAAGCATGGGTAAACACATGGGCCAACATCCCTTTCCCATTACATTAACCCAAAACCCTAAAAGGGGCCCAAAAGTGGACCGAGATCCTCTGATCTCTAATTTTCCTGGTGCTCCATCTTTGATAGGTTTTTGACGTCTAAAAACGGTCAAATATGACCAATTGTTCCTCAAAACTTGGTCAAGGGCCAATAGTCACCCCCGAGATGGGACTAAATTCCACCCAGGTAAAGGGATTCCTAACCAGACTAAAGGCTCCTAGACAATAGGAAAGACTCTGTCTCAGGTGCTCACTCAAATAACAACCTACAACCTCTCATTCCCCACATGCCTATCCCACCCAAGGAAGTGTGCCCCTTCTCTGCTCAACAATCCTTCGGCTGCCCCACTTCCCTTCCAGGGCTTCAACAACAGGCCAGACAGAAAGTCTAAGAGCATTGTAACTGTAGTTTAGCACTTTCAGGAAATCAATTCCCAGCAATTCTCTCGCTCAGAGAATTTCTCACAGGCCCGACAACCCACCTCTTCAATTTCCCATGGGCTTGATGACCCGCTTCTTCAATCCCGCTCCCAAGCTAACCAGGTACACCAACCGAAAATGGTTATGGAAATAGGCTCAGATACAGTGAAATGAATGTTTGAAGGATAACAGAATGCGTGAGTGAAATGGTCATGGAATCATTGACTGGATGACTGAATGATGGAAGGAATCATGGGAGAGATGATCATAAGAGTGATTGTTAAGATGATGGAGAAAAAGTTTGTAAATGAACTAAGTCCCCACGATATGCGTGAATGTCCCCAACTTGACACTTGTCATGTTGGAAGCTACTTTGATCCACTTGTCCCCAACTTTAGAACTTAGGATAAAATAATTATCCATACTTTATGTTTTAAATAAATATTAATATAATATTCCTTTTTGGCTTAAGATCTATAGCTTAGCCCTTTCCCTTAACGTTTGGCCCTCCCTTTCCCTAACTGGTGGAGTTCAGTGCCCCATCTCTTTTATCGTGGTCAGTCTGCGCGTAGCGATGTATTTTATATTAATCATGAGAGATATACAAAATAGGTGCACTGGCCTTTAACATCTAGGCACTCTGGCCTAATTCCAAAACATAATCATCCCAACTTATAATAACTAGCTCACCAACCTATAACACATATCATATACACAAGGCTCGCTGACCTCCATACTGCGCGCACCTTAGTTACTACGCGCGGTATCTAGGAATGTGCATACTACATCATTTTACTGTGCAGTACATGCGCGCACTATGCCATGAAAGGTGCATTACAAAATGATGTCAAAATAGTTCACCAACTTAAGTACACTTACATTACAGTTTCAATTGGGTTCGACCGAGGGATATTGCAATCCCCTCCCCTTATTTATGCACTGTCCTTAGTGCATCATATACCCATATACAACAAAATTTTGAAAATCCCTCAAAAATATGTGGTTATTCTATCCGCATTGCATCCTCATGCTCCCAAGTAGCTTCCTCAGGACCGTACCAAGTCCATTGGACCTTTACAAGCCCTATGGATTGATTCTGGAGCTATTTGATTTTCCGGTCCAAAATTTGCATTGGATACACTTGAAAAGCACCTTCTTTCTCCACCTAAATCACATTCCAATCAATAACATGATTAGCATCAGGTATATATTTATTTAGAAATGATACATGGAATACATTATGAACAGACATAGATTCAGGCAATGTAATCATATAAGCAATTGGATCAATCCTCTCTAGGATTTCAAATGGCCTAAGAAATTTGGCTTCCAACTTGGCACAGCTTCCCAGCTTTAGGGAACTCCTGTTAGCTTTCACCTTCAAGAAAACATGATCACCCACTTTGAACTCTCTGTGGGTTTTGTTCTTATCGGCATAACATTTCTGCCTATCTTGGGAATCTTTTAAATTCTTCTTAATTTTTATCATTTGGTCCTCCATCTCCTTGAGCAACTCTGGCCCAACTACTGTCTTATTAGCTCGATTATCCCAGCTCACTGGAGTATTGCACTTTCTTCCATAAATTTCTTCAAATGGGCTCATATTCAATGATGCCTGATACCCATTATTGTAAGTGAATTCTACCAAGTGCAGGTAGTCTTCCCATTTCAATGGCTTGTCCATAACATACATTCTTAGTATGTCTTCTATCACTATGTTCACCCTCTTTGTCTGTCCATCAGACTCAGGATGATAAGTTGTACTAAAGTTCAGATTCATTTTGAATCCTTTGAACAATCCTTTCCATAAATTTGAGGTGAATTTTGGGTCTCTGTCAGACATAATTGTTTTAGGAATTCCATGAAATCATGCCACTTTCTTCATGAAAATATCAACAACATTTGCTACCTTGTGAGTAGTTTTCAGTGGAATAAAATGGGCATCTTTTGTAAGCTTGTCCACAACCACCATAATCGAATCGTCCATCTTGCCTGTTTTGGGCAAGCCCATAATAAAATCCATTTTCACCACTTCCCACTTCCATTCAGGAATGGGCACAGGTTGCAACAACCCTGCTGGGTGCCTATTCTCATCTTTAAATTTATGGCATTCCATACATCTAGGGATGTATTCAACGATATCTCTCTTCATACCTGGCCAAAATTAATGGCTCTTGATCGTTGCCATGGTTTTTTGATATTCAGGGTGCCCTGCATAAGCGACATTATGAATTTCATGCAAAATCATACGTTTCAAGTCCTAGACATTTGGAATAAAAATTATGTTCTTGTGCAACAGTATTCCATCTATTCCCAAATTATAATTATCCACCTTTTGTGGTATCTTACCCTTCTGTAGTTTTGCTACCAATTCTTTGTATTGCAGATCTGCATTTGAAGCCTCTAGAATTTTTCTTTTAATATCAGTCTGATACATGCTAATGGCTATAGCATGTAGTTCATGCACCCTCCTGCTGAGTACATCAACCACTTTATTCTCTTTCCCCTTGATATTCCTTATATCAAAGTCATATTCTCTTAGAAATTCTAACCATTTGCTTTTCCTAGCATTTAGATTTGGCTGATCAAATAAATATTTCAGACCATTGTGGTCTATTCTTAGCTCACACCTCTTCCCCATGAGGTAGTGTCTCCATTTCCTCAAGGCATGCACTATGGCTGCCAACTCCAAATCACGAGTGGCATAGTTTCTTTCACGCGCCTTCAACTTCCTTGATTCATAACATATAACAAACCCATTTTGACTGAGGACTCCACCAATTCCTTCATTACATGCATCTGTGCATACAATGAAGTCTTCATTTGGGTCTGCAATCCTTAATATTGGATAACTTGTCAATAATTGTTTCAAGTGTTGGAAACTCTTTTCGCAATCCGGTGTCCACTGAAACTTCACCCCCTTTCTTTGCAAGGAAGTGATTGGGTGTGAAATATTTGAGAATCCTTCAATAAATATTTTGTAGTAGCCTACAAGACCCATGAATAATCTCACCTCTGTCACATTCTTCAGTGCCGACCATTCTCTAATGGCTTCTATATTCTTAGGGTCTATTGCTATCCCATCCTTTGAAATGACATGCCCCAAATAATGAATTTGTTTCTGATAAAATGAGCACTTTCTCAATTTGACATACAACTGATGCTCCCTTAATACTTGCAACATCATCCTCAAATGATGTTCATGCTCTTCCTCTGACTTTGAATATATAAGAATGTCATCCAAAAAGACAATGANTTCTCGGAAAACACCATTCATTAAGCACATGAAAACAACTGGTGCATTTGACAACCCAAATGGCACCACTGTGAACTCATAATGACCATACCTTGTCCTAAAGGTGGTCTTGCTGATATCTTCTTCTTTAATCCTTACTTGATGGTATCCTGATCTGAGATCTATCTTTGAAAATATCTTTGCATCCTTCAATTGATCAAAGAGATCATCAATCCTTAGCAGAGGATACTTGTTCTTAACAGTCACTTTATTCAACTATCTAAAGTCAATGCACAATTTTAATGTTCCATCTTTATTTTTCACAAACAATACTAGGGCACCCCAAGGTGACACACTTGGGCATATATATGCCTTCCTCGGAAGTTATTCAAGTTGCTTTTGCAACTCCTTCAACTCTGGTGTACTCATTCTGTAAGGAGCCTTTGACACTGGAGCTGCTCCAGGCATTAGATTTATAGAGAAATCAATGTCTCTTTTTAGGGGTAGTCCTGGTACTTCCTTGAACACATCTTCAAATTCTTCCAGGACTGCATAATATTCCAAATTTGGCGCCTTATCTTTAGGTGTCTCTTCTATATGAGCTGTAAATATTTGACATCCTTTTCTATAACATTTCTTCAGCTGCAATAATGGAATTTATCTAATGGTTACTGCCCTGGGAATTCCATGCACTTTCCTTAGTTTACCTTCCTCATCCAAGCAAGTAAATTATTTGTTGTGACAGTCTAAGAGAGTATGATGTTGGTCCAACCAATCCATCCTGTTAGCACTAGGAGTCACCTTCAGATTGCATAGAAGGTAAGCCTAGTACCCATCAGGTATGTGAATGCATGAGTGTTTTTAAAAGGGTCAAATGGAAAAGACTCGAAATGATAATATCCTAACTCAGAAATAGGGCTAACATGTATTAGGAAATAAGGTTTTGACTAAATTCAACCAGTAGTTTGAGAGTAAATGGGATAGAGGGAAGACTTGAATGAGAGAGGTGTAATGGCTATTGCAAACATTAGGTCTACAGGAGCCTAAGGAAGAAAGTTTCTTAAGACAAGATCTTCTTGAAATTAGGAACTAAGAAGCTAAATAAACACCATGATAATACAATGATCAAACATCCACCATAACATTACCACAATTATCCATGTGAAGCATCCACAACATGAACATTTAGCATTAGAATCATATAGGCTAAAATAGAAGTTGATTTCTATTAGTAAAAAAGTCTTAAGTCCAATACATAGCTAGATCACAGTCACTTCAAAAAATATTACAGTTTAGGGAGCCTTTATTGACCATACACACCCACTAAAGCCATATATCTATCTATTTATAGCAAGAAAGGGAGGCAATAGCTAGAGGTACGAGATGGCCTCCTTCCCTTGAAAATCTCTAGACATTTATTTGTTCTAACAACTCAAATAACTGCCTATGCTATAAAATAGGAAAATGTTGGTGACTAATCTAATCATGCTTCTAACTACTTTGATCATCTTTTGATGCTCAGCTCCTATTTTTCCATGTGTCCCTTTGGAGCCTGTAGTTGTCTTCAGAATGCCAACTGCTGCTTCTATCACTTTCTCCATCATTAACTTGTCCAAATCTATTGGCCTAGTCTTCTTATATCCCTGGTGTTTGTTGGTAAACTTACTGGTGTAGCAACTCTAGGTAGCACACCCTAAAATGTAACAAGGAGAGAAGTTAGTGCCTCTGTGCTGTGTATGTGTGTAAACTGGCTCCCTGTCAAATATTATGCAGCGCCTATAGGTAGCGCCATTATGTTGCACCCATATACCAATTCTTCCCTCTGTGTAATATTATGCAGCACTTTATGTAGCGCCACTGTGTGTAGCTTCTGTTCTCTGTAAGATATTACACAACGCATGTACGTAGCACTACTTATGCTGCGTTTGCATACAACTTTGGGTATCATTGCCAAAATGTAGCATCTTTGAATCTAGGGCATGTGCAGAGCAGTTTGTGTCCTTCCAATTATGATAGATGCCTTGACTATACCATAGATAATGCCTTTTACTACTGAGTGAAGCTAGCACTTTAGAAAAAACTCAAAATCCATATAGCTAAATTCCTAGGAGCCTGTATAGATGGCAAACATAGTATCTGCACATCATTTAACCCTCCCAAAAGGGAACAATTCCCAAAAATGGAGCTTGCCCCTTACCAACTATTTTTTCATCTTAACACTTAACCTCACACTCTTTCTAGTAGAAAGAGTCTCTTCAATTGGCTCAACAGATTTTTTATTCCTAGCGCTGGCAGGCTTCTTCACTGTAGCTGAGCTCTCCTCAGTTGTTGGTTTATCATTTTCAATGGTAGCTTCTACCAACACCTATAAATTTCTTTGAGCTGCCTCATCTTGCAAGTGTCTCAGCTCTACCTTTATATTCCTATTCTGAGACTAAAAGCCTCTATTCTATTTGTAAAGATTCTTTAGCTATTTACGAAGAGGCAGAGCCTTTCTCACTGTGAACCTTGCCAAGTCTAATGTATGGTTGTATCCAATCATGAGCTCATTCATCTGAGCCAAGTGGACCTTGTCTTCTGCTTTGAGATGAGATATTTCTCTCCTTGCCTCCCTAAGCTATTTGATAAGTCTTTTGTAGGTCTGGTTGTCAGGAGGGACAGTGGCATGGTAAGTCTCAATGGGCTTCTCCTCAAACCCCTCTTCCTCCTGCACGGGAAGTGTTTTTTTTGTCTCATCAGGTTCCTTGTTGACTCTACCTTTATTCTTCCTTCTTTTCACAGGGGTTTCATCCTTTCTTACCATAGGCTTCTCAATGCTTTTGGCAAAGGCTTCATCTTTCGTTTACAAGGGTATTTTAGAACCTTTCTCCTTTCCCTTATGTATAGGGGTTTCCTACTTGTCTTTAGTAGATTGCAAACTAACTTTTCTCCTCTTCCTATGAGTAAGGGTTTCATATTTCTCCTCCATAGGCCTTTTAATGTTTTTTTATTTCTTCTTTAGAACAATGGCTTCTGGAAAAGGATGCTCTTGAAAAACCTCCTTATGGATTGATGATCTAGTGAAAGGTCTATTACCCTTGATTTCAACTACTAGAAGAGGCGAGGGAAAGATAAGATTCTTCCCTTTTTAGATGTCACTTTGGTAGAAGAAGGCACTTCTTCTAACCCTGGTGGAGGTGGTGATAAGAAATCTCTGTGTGGAGAAGGAGAAACTTCCTCCTTAGCTTCCCTGACTTGCTTGTTGATATCTGAAACAGGGGCTTTTCCCTTTCTCTTCTTGTTGATCCCTGCTTTAGTACTGGTGAGTGATGAAGAACCTGTGATCTATGATTGGGGAGTAGGTGTTGGGTTCATATTGAAGTGATAAGTAACCAAAAAATTCTCCCATGAGATCTCTTTCTTTCCCAACTCTTCAGAGACTAACATTCTGATCAATCCAGAGTGAAAAAGGCTAGAATCTACATCCTTAGATTTGGCTTGCACCCTATTTGAAATTTTACCTATACTTCTCAACAGGTAATAAGGAACATTCATCTTAACTTTACCAGTAAAATGTAACAACAACCTTATGTGGTAATGGTACAAGGTGTTAAATCTCCCTTCACAAGTAAAATATCTCTATATGATTTTCAACATTCTATCAAACTAATCCATCAACTTATTCCTCAACATACTCTGAGATAACTCATTGATTCGATATTCAGGTTTGAATAGATCTTTAACAAAAGGTGAACACAAAACCATGGCCTTGAACCAATTTTCACCTGAAATGGGAATTCCTTTTGCAGTTGAGATAGAGGTTTCAGTTAGCTCAAATTCCAAATCCCCAACTCTGGTTTTCTTGCCATCAAAATTTAATGTGAATTATTTTGCTACTTCTGGATGGCCTCTCTGCATGTTTTGGCAGAAAGAGAGGCATCCTTCTCTTTGAAACATCTCCCTTGGCATGGGCTCTGTGTCAAAAAGGCACATGTCCATGGGTTTTGTCCTAACTATCTTGCCACATTTGTGTGCTTTCTTCGACTGAGGGGTCTCCATGACTTAAAATGAGGTTCCTTAAGAGGCTTAAGGGATGTTGATGACCATAAAGCTTCAATTTAGGTATCAAATGCACAAGGATGGCCCTTTAAAACTGACAGTGCTTATAAAGTCAATCTTGATTATGGAAAATGGAATTTTAGACATGTACATGATTTTTAGAGCATTATACTGTGAAGGGGTGATCTGAAATGGCTCTTTGTATAGTATGAAAGGGGAGCATGAAAGAAAAAAAGGGTTTGAGCAGCACCTCTGGGTAGCGCAACACATACACAGAGGATAGGCTATTACAGACCTGCGACTTCAAAGGCTAAAGTAATCAACAATAATTATACCATGGACATGGGCGAGGACAATTACAGGAATGAAAATATGGCTCCTCTACTACCCTGCAAGCTCAACAAACCAAAAACCTGAGCACAAATTTCCCGTGAAAATAAATATGCAAAGGAGGCTGCACATGATACCTGTAAAGTCAACACCTGTTGAAATCCTCAGTGTGATCTTAGGATGAAATTGAGGAAAATTTGGCCCTGAAATCTCTCACAACATTGGATTTAGTTGACATGCGGTCTACCTGATTGGAACTGGCAAATTTATGTAGCACAACACTGTTGAACTTTTTCAAAATTTAAAAACCATTACCAAGGATCATAAATGAAAGATCTTTGAAGGCTCTTAATGACTTCTGGCACTGAAAACAAGGGACACGATCTCAATTGTGGAAATCATGGCTTGGAGTGGATGGATAATAAACATGACAGGCATTACAGAATTTCCTGATGAGTAGGCAACACTTCCAAATCAAAAAATGATTAGACATGTAAGCGGGTACAATGAGTCATACTTACTGGTTAATGACTGAAGATGAAGGGGTGTCATATCAACTTTGCAATGGGAGGGATCGATTTAAGGATAAGTCATGAAGGGAACCAAAAGAGTCATGAGCCTAAGAGGTTCTAGAACCACAAACCAAATTAAAGACCAAAAAGGACTATGATTCAAAACACTTAATCTTCTAAGGTGAACTTAACATCAAACTTTAGGAGGATGAGACTCAAAAATTTAAATCAAAGGTTTTTCTTTAAACAATATTAATCAAACTAAAGACCCAAGGGAACATAGTGTGATAACACATCACAATTAGATAGTCATAGGAACCTAAAGGCAAGATGTTCAAATCTGCCTTGATGTTTAGTCCATTCATGTCCATGAGGCATGACTTAACCATCTCATTAACTTTTCTTTTAGCTCCTATAGCCAGCTACACCAACCAGGATTTTCCATGCTTGCTTCTTGGCAATTACAAACTTTCCACCATCTTAGGGTTTATATAACTATGACTATCCCCTGAATCAATTTAAATAGCAATGGTTTGGTTGTTGATCATACCTTCCACTTCAATCATGTGGGACTGATACTCTGCTTTCTTATTGTCTAGGGATGCATAGATCCTTGGCACATATATGCCCATGTCCTACATTGTTTCATATTGTTGTACATTATGAACAAACCTACCTTTTTCACCTCTATGAGGACAATCTCTGAACAAATGATCTCCTTTACCACCCCAACATTGAATAGGTGGCTACCTTGGCCTTTGACTCCCTGTGTCAATCGTTATGGGTTCTTTAGGCATTTTTTGTCCTTGTGGATTATTTTTTGTCCCTTCTTCCTCTGATCCATATTGAATTTCTTTTTGTCTTCCCAAGCATTTTGGAAAGATGGCCTTGCTTTATGTTGATCATATAGGCATTTAGCTCGCCTTATGGTCTCTTCAAATGTCTTGGGATCATCATACTGTATTTTGTCACTAATTAATGATGGAAATACACTCAAATACCTTTGAATTTTGACCGTCTTGTCCTTGATGAAAGAGACATACTTCAGTAGTTCTAGAAAACTTCTCTCATATATTTCATCTATGGTCATACTTCCAAGCTTGAGTTCAAAGAACTCTTTCATTTTCTTGTCATAGTATCTCTTAGTCAAGTATTTCTTCTCAAAATACTTCTTGAATTCCCTCCAAGTAACACTTTTCTCTTTAATGTGTTCACCTTCACAAGCTGATCCCACCACATGGAGGCCTTTCCCTTAAGTTGATAGATAGAAATCTACCTTCTGCATGAGAAGAATAATTATACAATTTAAAATACTTTCTCATGCCCAACAACCATGTTTCTTCATCTTCATCCTTCTTGTGCTCACCATCAAAAGTAGGAGGTTTGATTTTGTTCATTTCTCCTCGTAGGTCATCCACCCCAGACCTCTTATGCCTTCTGACAGGGATGGAATTGAGTTGTTTTCTGCTCTCTTATTGGAAATCCTTGGGGAGTGATGGTGGTGTCTATTAACACTTCTTGGTTTTCTTTCCTCATTAGAAGGCTTGTGACTTCCATATTTTCTTAAGCCACTCTCCTTAACCAATTTCTTTTCTATTCTGTTCAATCCCTCCAATAAATTCATGTTGAAGTCATCTTGTTGCTCCTTATCTCTCATAAGCCTTTCATTATCAACTTTCTGGCTTTGGACATCCTTCTGCAAATTTTTAATGGTCTCTTCCATATTCATGATTTCATTCCTTTCTTCTCCATGTCCACTGGAGTTTGTTCCTTCGATGCCCAAATGGACATCCATCCCTCTGCTCTCATCTTGCTGACTATAATTCCCATGTGCCTCTTCCATTCCTATGGAATCTACACTAATCTGATCTGATCTAGTTGTTGTTAATTATACAAAACGTGTGGCCATCAAAACTTATCAGGCTAACAATTCAACAATTTATGAAAAATATGAACCATTTTGGTTCAATATATACATCATAATTATCTCTTTTGATGTCCCGGTGTTATCACCATGACAATTCTATATAAGAACCAAGTCTTGAGAACATAGACGCGCATAGTGCCTTCCGAGATACATCTAGAAAAAAGGTGGTTTGCCGAAACCACTTTTGCCAAGACGCAGTATCACATGTTTGAATATGTCAAAACCACCTCTCGTGGAATGGGCGACGGCTAATTACATCACCCTGTTTCACTCGTTGGGTATTTTAGAGCCATGTGACGTCAACTGAACGCTGCCATGTAACGAACTCAAAAGATAATCATTTGAAATGGATTAGCTGAGCATGGCAACCCAACGCACTTGTACATAGTCTGTTTGTGCTTCATAATTGGGATTCTATAACTACAAATCCTCAAGGTATGGAGGCATCAAATTATCCATAAATAAAGTAATCTCCAAATTGCTCGAGTTTCTTCTCCCTGTAAAATAATTTCAGTATCCACAAAATGAGGTACACGGAGAAGGCTAAATCCAGTGCGACCGGTTATTCGGGCAACATGCTAGAATTTCCTGTGAATAAGGAGGAAAGGGTACTTGCTCACATTCTAGAGACTAAATTCCACACAGATCCGGCTATAGACTCGCAGTTGGAAGTTAGGATGAATCCCACTATGAAGTATTTAGTCATCAATAGACTAGCTGCTAATAAGAAAAAGAGCAAGTGGAAAAAGAAGGAAACCACAACTGAAATGACTGAAAGTGTTGGAGAGAATCAACCGGTCTGGTTAGATTCTTTAAAGGAGAATATCGCTAAGATGAAATGAGTCCTCAACTAAAATTAAGTATATTTCAACGAATTTTGAACAGTTGGTAGCAAAGGCAAGGGGCCCTAGAGATGATAGGCCTATTCTTAAACGGTCCCTTTACAATAGGATAACTTTTATCATTCCCTTTTTGTAATTTTGGGATTAATACAATTATATAAATGTAGAAGCAGATTTTGGACTGTTTATTACAAGATTCCAACTGGTGGTGTTATAAGTCTTGTTTTCTTTCATAGTATGCTTTTCTTGTTAGCTTATATTTCACTTCCATCTGTCTAAATCGAAGGAATATAAAACTCATGATTCATTTTTGAGATGCTCTCAGCTTAGCAATTTAGACTATATTTATTTCTTCTCAAACCAACTCTGAATTCATTTTAAATAATGCTCCAATGTGGTTGTGTGTTTCTTTTGCCTCTAATACCATGCGAATTTTCTACTAAACTCAGAGTCATCGCCTTCCAAATGACTTCGTGCGCACAAAAATTCAACCTCTACACCTATATTTACCGTGCACAGTAACATCACAAGGTAAATCATGCTTCCACACACCTATATCCACTATGCATTTCTTCTCCATCACGCTAATAACTTGCACGCACTACTTTTGCATTGTGCGCCACTATCCATTGTGGACAATTTTGGTATCTCACACTGATATTCCACATGCATTTCAACCTATGCATTGCACCATGCCAAATTTCAATATGCCCCACTGCGCACAATAATCTGCGTGCACCATTGAATACACTGTTGTGAGACAACTTATACTCATACTATGCACGCACCAACCAAACTCCTCTGTGTTTTGCAATACTTGCGCACCCCATGTGCACATTACTATGTGTGTGCTCACCGCACAATGCTAAATTTAGCATGTGCATCCGCACACAACATTTTTCTGCACGATGCCACAATTTACCGTGCACACCTGCACGCCAACATTTTCCGCACTGTGCCAAAATTTTCCATGGATGCTCTGTGACTTGAAATTTGGTCACTTTGAAATTAATCTTCTATGAATATTCGCTTCAACTGAACCTTTCTGGCCCATCCAGGCTCAGTGTTGGAACTGAAGCTCTGATACCATATTGTAACGTCCCTAGCCACCCATGACCGGGCCACGCTACATGAGTGAACACTTTCGTTCTCTCACCGCAAAACATACTGTAACATACCCAGTATTAAACTGAGTTGTTCCACATAAATTTTCTCTTCAAATTGCATGCAATTATAACATACACATACAACACTCTTGCATAATATTTACAAATAAACGTAAACAAACAATTACATTCTATAAATATATGATTTCATACATAAATAACAGTAAACACAGATATGAAGCATATACAGGGAAATACCCATTAAACATACAGACAGTTATAATCACATATATGATAAACCGTAACATAAGCACATAAATAACAATGCAACATGTAAATTTATCATACGATTGGTACTTATCTTGGAAATATTGTCACCAACTGTGTACAGACCATCCACGAACCTCGCAGCCTTAGACTACACTGTTCATCACTCTCAATAGTGAGTCACCCCTAGCTGGGACTAAACTCCACCCGGGTAAAGGGATTCCTAACTAGGCTAAAGGCTCATAGACAATAGGAAAGACTCTGTCTCAGGTGCTCACTCAACTAACAACCTACAACCTCTCATTCCCCACATGCTTGTACCACCCAAGGAAGTGTGCCCCTTCTCTGCTCAACAGTCCTTCGACTTCCCCACTTCCCTTCCAGGGCTTCAGAAACATGCCAGACAAGAGGTCTCAGAGAACTGTAACTGCAGTTTAGCACCTTTAGGAAATCAATTCCCAACAATTCTCTCTCTCAGATAATTTCTCAAGGGCCTGACAACCCACCTCTTCAATTTCCCACCAGCCTAAAAACCCTCTTCTTCAATCCCACTCCCAAGCTAACCAGGTACACCAACTATAAATGGTTATGTAAACAGGCTCATATATAGTGAAATGAATGTTTGAAGGATAACAGACTGCGTGAGTGAAATGGTCATGGAATCATTGACTAGATGACTAAATGATGGAAGGAATCATGGGAGTGATGATCGTAAGAGTGATCGTTAGGATGATGGAGAAAAAGTGTGTAAATGAACTAAGTCCCCACGATATGCATGCATGTCCCCAACTTGACACTTGTCATGTTGGAAGCTACTTTGATCCGCTTGTCCCCAACTTTAGAACTTAGAGTAAAATAATTATCCATAGTTTATGTTTTAAAGAAATATTAATATAATATTCCTTTTTGGCTTAAGCTCTCTAGCTTAGCCCTTTCCCTTAACTATTGGCCCTCCCTTTCCCTAACTGGTGGAGTTCAGTCCCCCATCTCTTTTATTGTGGTCGGTCTGCATGTAACGATGTATTTAATATTAATCATGAGACATATACAAAATAGGCACACTGGCCTTTAACATCTAGGCGCTCTGGCCTAATTCCAAAACATAAGCATCCAAACTTATAATAACTATCTCACCAGCCTATAACACATATGATATACACAAGGCTCACTAACCTCCATACTACGTGCACTTTAGTTACTGTTCACGGTATCCAAGAATGTGCATACTACATCATTTTAATGCACAGTACATGCGTGCACTATGCCATGAAAGGTGCATTACAAAATGATGTCAAAACAACTCACCAGCTTAAGTACACTTACATTACAGTTGCAATTGCGTTCGACTGAGGGATATTACAATGCCTATCTCATAA
>JASDQU010586096.1:132390-144776 GCA_032191745.1 Picea mariana | reverse complement strand
TTGTTGGAATCTCTTCCAACAAAAATGACCTATCTCTCAAACACTTGTTAGCTAACACACCTTTATGTTTCAAGTTCTCCAACTCCCTCATTCTCAACACATTCCTTCCACTCTCACTAACATCTTTCCACAACACCCCACTACATTTTTTGATTGCTCACATTTGATTCAATCAGCATTAGTTGATTATTGTAGCTCTTCTTGATACATGTTCAGTATGATCGCATGCATGTGTCTCCTTCATGGTATTTTATCCTTCAAGTCCTCATCCTCATCAACATTATCCTAGTTCACCCCTCAACTCAGGGCTCTACACTTCCATGCTTGATGGGTTAAAAGGCAACATGTCTTCTTCCAATAATGACATTTTTATCTAAGTTGGGATTTCATTTACCAATCTTCCTCAAAATATTATTACTCTTCGACCTTTGAATAACACTAATCCAACTCAAATGTAAACTCAACAATATATCTGTCCAAAGTGCTCTTCACCCACAAATATACAACTTGGCTAACATGATGATTGCACTGCTACAAAGTTATTAGATTTTTAATGTTCCAAATGATTATCTTCCCTTATTTACACAAGTATCAAGAAACTTTATCAAGTCTATTCAACCACCATATGTACTCATTGGAAATTTAACCTAGAAGATCTCATAAACTTCTTCATACAATAATTCATCTTTAGACTTATTCACATTCTATCTAACAACAAGACTTCTTGTCTTAAAAATCATTCAATCTAAGTGTCAAACCATCAAGATCCCACACTCATGATCTGGTCTTGACAACAAAACCATTTTTTGGCTTAAGGTTACAAACCATGGTCCATGAAGGTGTCCAATAAAGGTCATYGCAATCTAGTGCYAATATTTTCAATCTTTCAAATAGGGAAGGTCTCACCTAASTTACTTTGGCTAGATGTTTGATAGGTGGGAAATGCAACATAAKGGAAACTTAACCTCACTTACATAGATGTTTATTACTAGCAACTACCCCCTAACCRTTCAAKTCAATMTTTWTAAGGATCACAAATTYCATCATAGCATAATAGGATCATTCATTTATTATAATGATGGATTGAATAAGTATAATGTGTATATCATCCATGTAAACAATGAATYGCAATATAGATCARGAAAGAGGTAKATTTCCTTTAAATTTCAAGAGAAACAAGAAATACATTGAGCTCAATACAACACACCATCAAAATTGCTCAATGACATTCAGTAGCATCCATAATCTAGACTAGATTATAATAGAATCAATACAAACAATGCTCAACCAAATAACCGATATTAATTAACTAGCTAACCATTTACCTATCCCATACAATATAATTTATACAACTAAGAAAATAGCCATGAGGACTTATTCCAAAACCCTAGCATAACTAAAAAATATGGCTACATAAATGAAGATAATTATGCATGTAACTTGCCAGTAGCATTTATTCTTCAAAACTTGGGATAGCGTTCTAGAAATCTACTACTATGTTTTTCCCAACTCCCTTTGTCTTTCTCTATTCCATGTGGTTGAAGTTTCATTTTCAAATGTGTGGTGTCACACTCATTATGCATGTTCTTATTTGGCACCACCATGCTTTATCATCCTATCAAAAATCAAGGGGCCGACATTGAACATGGTTCACACACACTTCTAATATAGTAGGACAAAAAATGTTATTAACACTAGGCCAAGGAGGATGAATGCACCCATAAATATATGTGCCCTTAAATTCTACCCAATGTTTTTTTTATGTGTATCCATGCATCACCCCCTCTCAATAATTCTACTACAAATGGATATGATGCCAGGAACATGGTGTATTACTAAAATGGTTGAGTTGGGTAAGAATCTCAAACCCTAACAAAGGTGTAACAAGAAGGTAAGGTAATGAGTTCAAGGAAATATAGATTATGTGAAAGGAGAAATTCCTCTACGTCTACCTAAATGAGAAGTTATTATATCAAAAGGAGGACAGTTATTGTTATAACACAAAATGCCACACTTATGCTTTTGTTCCACGACCTAACCCTTTCCCAATGCTTGCTAGATGTTTCCCTAAAAGTCACCTCCAAAATCATCTAAAAATCATTCTTTAAGAGCATAAATGTGGGTTTCCCTAGTGCAACATGCGTACATCCGCACCTTACCTCACTGCAACTGACGAATGCCCTCATTTTTGGTGAAAAATAAAATAATTATGTGTTTTCGGGCAGGTTTTTCTATTGGGCTCATTTCCCAATGACCCTTTCCTGTACACAACGAAATAAAACTCCCCAAACCTCTTTGGGAAGATATAAAACTACCATAGAGGGATAAAGATGAGAGCACAAGTCCCTTGGTGCAAAGTTATGCTGACAGCATCTAACAAGCCTCCTTTCCCTATATTCTTTGAGCAACATCCCCTTTAATCTAGAAACTCATTTTCCAGAGCTTCTTTCTCCTTTATATGACTATAGTGTGTCTCCTTATCCCTATCTGAGTCATTGAGAGAAGTCTTTATCGGTTGAGTTGATGCTTGAAGATTCCCGGAGGAACCTAGATAGTTGTCTTCAAGACGGTGCCTAAGGCTGGACAAGGTTGTAACTTATTTTTCCACTTGTTGGTAATAAAAGAGCTTGTTTCCCCCCAAATTTGCATTCATTGTACATTTATATGTATGCTTACTTTGAATATGGCATATTACATGCAAATATTTATGATCGAATAACTACTTTAGTTGCAGCCCTAGTTTTGTATTTGTCTTGTAGTTTAATTCCATCGGAAGATCAGGATTTCTTCGGTGAATTGGAGGAGGGATCGAAATCAAACGGGAGAAAAAGGTGCACCTTCTTTTCTCCTCTCTATCCCTACCTTCTCCTAAATAAAGTAGTTATTTTCTTTGATTTTTGTGTGTTTGTTACTATGGGGAGACAATTATCTCTTTCACTTGGTCTTGCTCTGCTGTGATTACGACCCATAATCACAGGGGAAAAAACCCTTAATCGTAATTAGTGACTCCATTAGGGATACTCCTAGTTGGGTCAGTTTGGTTGAGGTGTCTTGCTTGCTTGTGTTGTCTTTTGTTATTAGTTTCTGAGTCTTTTTTAGAGTCTGTTAACCTCACAGTACCTGTTGTTAATTTCTGAGGCCCTTTGTTTATGAGTGGATTTTTTATTTTCTAAACTTACCTTGCCATCTGCAAGTGGCATCATTGTAGCCCATGTACATCTGTGATTTTCATCTCTACATCCTACATATATCCACAAGTTGCTCTAGTAACAGTCGCAGACCTGTGTGAAGTTGAATTTTTTTTAAATTTATCTTCCTTTTTTGGGTTTAATGATTGGTTTGATAAGTCACTTGGACTTTCCTGAGTCTCTGTTTGGTGTCTCTTTGTTAGGTTCTGAACGCTTGATATACAAAAAAGATTAAAATCTTTTCTTTGACTGTCTAGTATAAGGTTTTTTAGGTAGACTGAAAGAACAACCTTGTTAGTCTGCATTTCCAGATTCATTGTCATTTTAGTGTCTTCTTGGTTGAACACTTTTTGTCTTTTTTCCTTCTTTCTTCCTTGTTTCAAAAAGAAAACAAATATTTTCATTCTTGTGCTTATTTTTTCTTTTGTAAACAAAAAAGTTAAAAAAAAAATATGTTTGTTTGTTTATTGCTCATTCCTTGAACCCTTGCCTTTCATTTGCAAGAAAGAAGTAGTTGTGTATCATTCATGTAGTTGCATTATACTTTGTTAGTGGTAAATGTTTTATTTAAAAAGAAAAGAATTCAGTAGTACAAGTTTTGCATCCTGGCATGCATTTGCATCTTGAGGTGTTCTAAATCTTGAACTTAAACTCTTGTTTTCATCCGAAAAAAGAAAAGATTTTGTTGCATAAGCGTTGTTTCATCCTTTTTCACTTGAATAAACTAATTGTGTGTTCTTATATTGAATTTCTTTTGGAGTCAGTCTAAAACATCACCAAACTTTCACATGCACCCCTTTTTTCAGTAAAAACATCCTATTAAACTAATCGCATAACTAAAACTTATTAGATACTTTCATTTTTCTAGGGTAAATCAATAAGTTTAGGCTAGGGCCTTGGCATAGGTTGGAGAGTAAATTTCTCTAAGTCCATTAAAAAAACATAAGTGTTTGAGATAGGGGGTGTAGAACCTAGTTTTTCATATAGGTTGGTCCAGAAGCTCCTCTAACACAAGAGTTAAACATGAGGTCGCATAAGGAATAGCCGAGGAGATTCCCCTCCAGAGTTTGACCTAACGTAGTGGAAAGATTGTGTATTGGGGGATTCGATTATACCCATACCTCCGTGAGAGGTGGTGCTTTCGAGGCTTCAGGATTTGCTACCCTGCCTGCACTTTCGATCCCGACTGTCGATTATAACCCTCGGGCACTAACTATGAGTTGGGAACCTTAGTTTCTCTTCCTAGGTAAACCACAATGTGACTATGGGGGTTTGTCGTAGTACCTAGGGTGGATCTTGTATCATGCACTTCAGTACTGTTGGAGGGTGCCCCGCAAAGCGTTGGTACTTACACCGGATAAGGTTGATTTATGGAGGTCAAGATAACTGCTTCTCATACCTTCATTCGGTAGCCCACGAGACTTAATCAACCCGTGCCTTCACCCAGAAGGGCCCAACCCCTCTTTATTATTTTTTCGATCCCAAGACTTAATCCACTTGAGTCATAATTTTGACAGATTTTTTTGTGTTTGTTTTATCTTTAGGGATTTTTTAGCAGTGTGTTTAGTGAAGGTAGTTCAACCTTAGACAAGCGAGTAGATTGTCGTCGAGATTTGATCGCTTAAAATTGCCAACTCACCGCCTTGAAGATCGAGGAGAATTCAAGGCCTTCCGCCTGAGGAAGATATTAGAAATAATTCTCCCCCACCTCCTCAAAGGCATCGGCTTGATTTGTCCAGCACTTTCATACCGGTTGGTCACTCTGAGATCATAGGTCGTAACTCTTCGTAAGTCAACGTTCTAGAACCAAAAGAGGTAATTGTTGAGGATCTTGGAGCTGAGGAATTCACTCCACACGCTAATTATTTGTTACCTTCGACTTTCTCATTTCCAATCATATGATTCCCTCCTCCAGGATCATATTTTGTTGATAATAGCCTTCTTCAATGGGCCATTATGGGTGACACTTCACCAGTGTTAGGGTCGGGAGCACCTGCATCTCCCACCTCAATGATCGTTACCAGGAGGATCTTTCCTCTTGGTATGTCGGATCAAACAAAAAATGTGGTTCAATCCATCGTCGTTGTGACAACCGGTAGCATTTCCTCATCGTTTTTCAGCCCCACTCGAGTTTTGAATGAAACAACATATTTCGTGTCAACAGCAAACGCTTTCTCTTACAGAATGTCATCAATGGGAATGTTTAACGCATTGGTGAGTACTCAACCAACGTCCAAGTTGTTGAATATTGGTGGAGGGAGCACTCAAACTCCCTACCAAGACTTTTCTTAGGGCAGAGATCTTATTCCTCCATCATCTCCATTTGTCAGAAGTGGACCTATTCCCTTTTATGGCCCTAACCCCACATGGGGCTAGGGCGCTTCTATGGGTAGTGGATCCCAATCTGCTAGTATGATGTCAACTTCGACTCCGTTCACACTTTACGATGGGTTCAAGAGCAACCATTTCATTATGTTTGCAGTGTCGACAGGGGACAAATCCTTCCAAGGTCAGTCTTCCCCCTCTCAAGGACCTATGTGCTCACTAGGGGCACATTTGGGGAGTGTCCCTCTCCAAGGCCAGTGGAATCCCTTCCTAGGAATGTTGTAAGGGAAAAACCCCTTTCCCGATCAATCCACCCCTATGCCAAGATTTACTCCTGTCCATGGTGGGTCCACTGGAGGTAACCCCAGTTTTCCTCTTGGGAACCATATAGGTGGAGGTTTTCCTTAGTTTAACCAAGGACCATAAGGTTTTATTCGAAGCTCCAGATCGATAGCAAACGCTTTCTAGCAACCTAGTGCCAGTTACAATCCAGGCCCTTCTTTTCATGATGCTCATCAGTCAATGACGCAGCCTAGGTTACCATTTCTGGAAACTTTGCATTTGTCAAATTTCTCCAAGTCGATGAACGATATGATTTGTCATGACCTCAGTTGGCCTGCGGTCCCAACTAAATTACCTTCAGACATTCCAAATTTTGTGGGCAAAAGTGACAAAGAACTGCAAGACCATGTGACAACATTACACTTGTGGTGCTCGTCTAAATCGTTAGATGATGATTCGATCAAATTGCGTTTGTTCCAGTGTACTCTCACTGGAGGCACTGCCAAATGGTATATTGAACTTGAGAGGGGGGAGTACTCGACGTTCGGTGATCTAACTATGGTTTTCTTAAACCACTTCCAACTCCTTTTCTGGTACGATGTCGGGACAAAGTTGTTGGCTAACTTTGTACAAGACAATGCCATGCACATTTCTGACCACATTCGGGAATGGAGGAGACAGAAGAGATTTATTAAGGCTACAGTTTCACCGAAGTTCCTCCTCGAATGGTTCCTAGAATCCTTACTCCTGTATATTTCGAAAGACGTTGCAACATCGAAAGTGTTTTCAAAGGAGCAAGCAATCTTTAGGGCGCAACATATAGAGCTTATATACTCTTAGTCAGACATGATCTACAAGATTATGCGAAAAGCACCACATTCTACTCTTGACTTGGCAAAGCCAAAATCCAACCCACATGCCAATGGTATAGTGTGTTTTTCTCAATCAATAGCCACAGATATGGCTACTAACCAGATGAAAAAACTTGCTATCCAAGAACCTGTGGTCGATCCAACCATTGGCTCGACCATCCTAGCCACCCTGTCTTCTAATGTACATTTTGTGCAAATGAAGACTTCAAAGGGTCTTCAACATCCCATAGACAAAGAAAAGGCAAGGCAAGAAATGTGGTGGGGCTAATAAACAAAATTCGGATAAAAATGTTGAGGGGGAAAAGGATGAGAAGAGGAAAGTGAAGTTTCCTTGTAAACTTTGTGATGATGATCACCTTACTCACCAATTCCTATGAATGGAAGAAGCCCATCGGATTATCAATTTGAATCAACAACAACAACCTCATGTGTTGCAAAACCATTTTCTGCAAGGGTAGAACTTGCAAGTTGGCTCTTCCAATTTCAACCCACAAGGGGCCACATCAAGTTCTCCCCCTCTGACGGATATAAAGGAGTAGTAAACATGCTTAACTCCTCAAAGATAAAATATGTATACTTCTCGAAGATAAATCAAAACTATGATAACCCTGAGTCGACTGAGAAAGGGAATAAAACTTCAAAGGATCAAGCCCCTCTCCACATAGAGAGGCTTGATAAAGAAACAATGCCACACATACTGAAGGGAGTTTACAAAAGGACGATGCATAACCCTAATGCATGAGTCGCTCCCAATTATTCAGCTGTGGAGGACTTGACTCAGATGCCTTGTGCTATGTCCACTTTGGAGATTCTCCAAAGTTTCCCTTCGTAGCGTACTGCATTGCTATCTTCCATAGGCGTTGTAGAATCTACTAGTCAAATCGTTATGAAGCTTGATGCTACTGATGTGTGACCTCACCTTCCATATCACGTAGCCTTTCAGATAGGGGTTGTTTGTAACAATCTCTTAGTTAATATAATTGTCGTTGACGAAGGAGCTTCCACGTGTGTGATTTCTTTGTCATGTTGGAAATCCATCGGTTCTCTTGAACTTAACCCTTCTCATAACCTCTTCAGTGATTTCGATGGACGATCATTTCAACCTCATGGTATGATTCCTTCATGTCCAATCACGCTAGGGGGAAACTCTATTTGTGTAGAGGTTGAAGTAGTCAACACACCACTCAATTATAATCTTTTGTTAGGAAGAAGTTGGACCTACGCCATGACAGTTGTCGTCTCGACATTTTTTTGCATTATATGCCTTCCCCATGAGGGAAGAACCATGACCATTGATCAATTAGCATCCAACCTTTCTGACATGACTGCTAATACGGGATCGACAATCCCTTGGATTGAAAACTATCAAGCAACCACCGAGAGCATCAGTTGTGGGATGTACCCATCATGAATGGAATCTTTTGATTTCCCTGCACTGATTTTGTATGTTCATGCTACTCCGGTTAATAGGGTCGCTTCATTTAGAACGACGTATATACAGGACCCATGGACCCTTCCCTCACCATCCAGTATGGTTGAAGGTCGAGTTCATGTCGGAATGGCCAAACCTTTGTCTGCAGCTGAGATAGTTGCCATTCAACAGGCCACAACAAACCCATATCAAACTCCAACGGTCACAGAGGAGGAGGATATCTTTCCTGAGCCTATCTAGGCTCAAAACTCTTTGAACTCTCAAGAATATTTAAATACCATCTTGTCGTCAGATGAAGCGATGGACGGAGTTGAAAGGCCCTGGGAGAATTTGCATCATAGATCATATTTCCTCCTAGAACTTAGTCGAGTTGAAAACAGAGAGTTCAATTCATCCGTTGTTGGAAGTGTTGACGGAGTAGTCAATCCCTTGGATAGACATGGTGTCTATGTCGAAGGAAACATGGATAATATATCGAAAAATATCCCAGACAACATTTCTAAGAATCCTGAAGTTGTCGAAAACATCTTTATCGGAGCAGAACGCTCATAGGATAAGGCACTCTTTAAGGAATTTTGAGATGTGTTCGCATGGTCATACGAGGAAATGTCTGGCATTGATCCTCGAATAGTTCAGCATGAGATTCAAACCTATGAGAATGTAAAACTAGTTTGAAAGAAGTTGAGACCTGTGAACCTGATAAAGGTAGCGGAAATAAAGGTGGAAGTTGAAAAGTTGCTCAATATAGGCTTTATTTACCCAGTTCCTCTAATGGAATGGATCTCCAACCATGTTCCCATGCATAAGAAATAGGGTACAATTTATGTTTGCATGGATTTTAGGGACTTGAATAAGGCATGTTCTAAAGACAACTTCCCCACGCCATTCATTGATCAGATCTTGGATGAGTGTGAGGGAAGAGATATATTCTCATTTATGGATGGTTTTTTCGGCTACAACCAAATTGAAATTTTTTCGGAAGACCAACACAAGACGACCTTTATATGTCCTTGGGGTATGTTCGCTTATAGGAAAATGTCATTTGGTTTTAAGAACGTTGGTGCAACATTCCAGTGGGCCATGATGTTTTCCTTTCATAACTTGAATAACATAGTGGAGGCATACTTAGACGATCTCTAAGCTCACTCGCACAAGAGGGCCCAACATCTCTTACATCTGTGCTTGGTTTTCGAACGGTGTTGTTTCTATAGGATCCGATTGAATCCACACAAGTGTATTTTTTTTTACCTCTAGTCGTCTTTTGGGATTCATCATTTCGACAAAAGGGATCATGGTTGACCCTTTGAAGGTTGAGGAAATAACTTAGTTTCCTCCCCCACGTACAATCATACAACTTCATAGCCTACAAGGAAAGGAGAATTTCCTTTTGTTCCGAACTATGCTAATATAAAAAAGGGTTTTATGCACTTTTTGAAGAAAGGGGTCCCATTTTGTTGGGGCGAAGTTGCACAACATTCTTTTGATGGTTTGAAGAAAGCGTTGGTTTTGAATCCTTTGTTGAGTCCCCCTAATTACAATCGAGACTACTTGTTATATTTAGTGGCAGCCAAGACTTCGAATGGAATGGTTCTAGTTAAGGAGGATGATGAGCTCCAAGAACACGTCATCTATTACTTGAGTCGCACTCTCATGGGTCCTGAACTTAAATATTCACATGTGGAGAAGTTGGCACTGGAATATTTTTCATGCTTCCTAGAGACTTCGATATTATATTCTATTACGGAATACAACTGTCATTGTCACGGTCAATCCATTTCAATATGTTTTGACTAGGAAAATTATTGGCAAGAAGTACAACAAGTGGATTATTATGCTTCAAGAATTTGATTTGGAATTTACATCTGTGAAATCTAAGAAGTCTTTATTCTTCATTGAGTTGATGTTATAGTTATCAATAGAGAACAAGGAAGGTGATATGACGAACTCATTTATAGATGAGCACATTTTCCTCATCTCTTCGTCTGATCCGTGGTATGGGGATATCCTTATATATCTCCAAACTTTGAAGTTCCCTCAAAATTGCTCGATAGATGAGCGGCGACAAGTATCAGCGAGGGGTGGAATTGATCCTTTGGTGTTTCTTAAATCTTGAAGAAGCAAAGGTTGTTTTGAATGACTGCCATAGTGGAGCGTGTTGTGGTCACTTGTCTAGGTTGGAGAAAACCCAAAAAAAATTGTGCGTAGGATATTTTTGGCCTACGATATTTAAAGATTGTGTTGAAGTGGTCAAGAAGTGTCATCCATGCCAAATTTTCACTAAGAAAATGCATGCACATCATGCTCCTATGTTTCCTGTCATCATTGTTTCTCCGTTCACCAAGTGGGGGTTTGATTTTATGGCATGTCACTCGGCTTCAGCTAGGGGGCATCATTACATCATTGTAGTCGTTGACTACTTTACTAAGTAGGTCAAGACTATACCAACTTTTTCTAATGATGGGGAGACAACAACACTATTCATATTCAATCGGGTCATAGCTAGGTTCAGGGTTCCGAGAGAGATTGTCACTAACCATGGAAGTCACTTCCATAACCACATGATGTTGGAGTTAATATCAAAATTATGGTTTAGGCAAGAACACTCATCTCCTTACTATCCCCAGGATAACAGTTTAAGTCGTCAACAAGTCATTGAAAACAATACTAAGAAGAACAGTTAATTCAACTCGAACGAATTGGCACTTGATGCTTTACCTGGCCTTGTGGGCTTACCGAACCTCAGTCAAAACTGCCACTCGATTCTCACCATTCCAACTCATTCATGGAGTGGAAGCATTTTTTCCTATTGAATGTGAAGTTCCTTCATTAAAGATAGCAGTCAAGATCCTTCCGGACATGACTGAGCTTGAAGAACGCCTAGTTTATCTTGAACATATCGATGAGAAACGTCGAGATGCAGCTTTAGCGAACAAAGTATATAAGAAGTGAGAAAAGGCCCAGTACGATAAGTTTGTCTGCCCCAGGGTGTCCTCTGAGGGAGATCTTGTGTTGGTCTATGACCAGGACAAGGATGCCTTGGGGGCAGGAAAATTTAACCCCATGTGGTTCGGTCCTTACATCGTACAATGAGTTTTAGAGAAAGGATCCTACGAGCTTGTGGATTTTGAAGGAAATGTGCTATCAAAGCCCAAAAATTGATCTAAAAATGAAAAAGACTTGAAATACTTGAAATTATTTGCAATGTAAATGTTATGTGTTTAAAGCAAATGGATCAGTTTGCAACACATAGATTAAAGGATTACTCATGAAAAATACATATAGACAGCAGCATAATCAATGAACATAAGCACATAAACACAACAATTGATAAAGGAGTTCACCCCTCTCTTGGGCTACATCTCCTGGTCCAGCTTCCAATGGATCATTATTATTAATTGCTCAAAAGTGCTCAAAAAAATGTCTTACAATGCTCAAACTGACAAACCGACTGCTCCAATGGCTTCAGAGCGTCCAAAAACCCATGTCTAGGCTCTTTAGGCACCTCAATCGGTCAAAAAACGAAGAAGTTAGGCCTCCTGGAAGTCTCCCCCTTCAAGCTGGTTGTATCTGCATCTACAAAACGCACCCTTGTCCATTGAACCTGGCTCACACGCAATAAGTAGCGTGAAAACCCAGCACCGGGCGCAACTGCGCCAACGGTGCAAACCGTAGGATGGTTAAGGGCACGCCATCCCCTAACCACCTAAGCACTTGGGCACATAGGAGTTCATATGACCGCGCGTATAGGAAAAAGGAGCCAACGGTTACAACCGCGTCAACCATATTAACTCCCCGCTCCGGTCGTGGGCATATGGTGTATAGCATAGAACCATGGGTCTTGGTTTTAAAAACCTCACGCACCAACAATTGTCTATACGATATGTGTTATGGTCATATGTTCAATCAAACGACCGCGGGCTGGGGCTAAGCCCCGGCCCGACCCCCCGCCAACGGTTACAAACATTAAACTTAAATATATATGAGTTGGTATATATAACAAGGCACAATTGATAGTCCGTTGGTTGGACGGTCTTTGCGAAGGCGCTCAAGCGGTGGGGAGGTCTGGGGGTCGAACCCCACGGACTCCAATAGTGTTACATAACAACCATAAACCAATAAAGGGGTGCCACGTGGCAGCCCATGATTGGGCCACGTGGCACCTTACCATTGACCAACAAAATTCCACGTGTCACGATATCATTCGACCATGCCTTCCAATCAAACTCGGCCACATCATTCCTACCACGTCATCGTACAGTCTGTACAGCCCTGCCACGTCAACCTGTA
>JASDQU010586096.1:73338-86463 GCA_032191745.1 Picea mariana | reverse complement strand
TATGTTAATTTTTAATTACTAACTAAACTCCCCCACCATCATTAGAATTTGGAAAATCATAGATTTGTGATTTTGAATGGTTATTTGTTTAATTATATTTTATATGATCTAAATCAATCGAGTGATCCCAAAACCCTATAGATTTCATTTATGAATTTTTCTAATTACATATTTTAAATGGTGGGTGTTATCTAAAACACTTCACCTTTGTTAGAATTTGGAAAATTATGATATTTGGTTTCCAAATGATTTTTGTTGGATTTGTATTTTAAATGATTTAATAAATTTAAATTTGAAAATCCCAAATCCTTTAGATTGCATTTATGGATCAACAAATTTATATTATTTAATTGTTAAATTTTTTATATCAAAATTTTTAATTATTAAATTTTTAAAATCAAAATTCCAAAAAATTATGAAAAAAGAAAACACTAAAAAAAAAGTTTTCACACATTATATACAACTAATACATCTAAATTATTTGGAGTAAAAGGATCACGAATATGCATTCAACTCTTTTAATCATTATTTTTCATTAATTATAATTTGAAATAAAAGAATATTTTTTTTTCATTTTGGTAAATAATGATGATGATGATTAACGTCCACTAAGATCAAATTTGTCTATCGGACTTTAAGAGGGTAAGTGATTACTTGTGATTCTTTAGAATTTTGTTTCTGTGCTTGAAAAGCATTAAGAGAAGCTTTCCAAGATCACCATACTTTTGTTGAGTTAAGAAGTTAGGAAGGTTAATAGTGTGAAATGACATGCATGTATTACACTTTAACCTTGCTCAAGTTTTAGATATGTTTTAGAGCCCAATATTTGTAAGTGTTACCTTAAAGCTATTAATTATGCTCGTGGTTAACTTCATATAGAAAGAAAAAGCCATGCAATGATATTTCATATGGGGCACTCAAATTGCCTCGTATACGTTAGAATTTAAAAGATCAATAATTGTTGGAATTACAATTGTGTTTTTCAAAATTGCTATTTCAAAGATTTGAATTAATTCAAATATGTTATATTATTTTAAGATTCTAATTTATAAATGTTGAGATTGCATATTTTCATTATTTAGATTTTTATGACTGGATCCAAATTAGGTTTGTATAAAAAAAATTATTGGAATGAGGGGTGATCATATTGGCATTTACTCATGCAACCATGCAATTAATATAAGATATATTATATATAAAAAGACTATTATTTCCTTAAAAACCATACAACACACTTGATGAAGGGTTATATAGATTATGACTTTTAATAATCATTAGAGCCATCACAAATTAAAAAAGTACAAACTCTAAAATATTACCAAGGAGGCAATATATACCTATATAAATATATGAATGAATGATTATAATAAACAATATTCTCTCTTTACCTAGGGATGAGCCAGACTTAAATATTCTCTCTGTACTTAGGGATGAGTCAGACTTAAATAGACTTAAATATTGTGGCTCTTGGAGCTTCTAATAAATAAAATAATTATTAATAATGATCTAACTAGGTACATTACATGTTAATCCTCTTTGAAATGTTTTGAGCTCAATGCAATTGAAGAAATTAAAAAAAAAAGACATTTAGATGTAACACACCTAACCTTTTTAGTATTCTTTTAAGGGATGGGGCATTAAAAATTTTGATTTTCTTGACTATCTCAAAACATTTTCTCGATCACATTATCATCTTTTACTCGTCGAGAGATTTTCAACGATTGTAACCATGATCGGTTCTGAGTTAAGGATAAAAAATTAGAGCCTTTCAGAGTTTCTGGGCCTTCATTGGTCAACGACCAACTCTTTACCACATGGCGTCCATGTGGCCACTTATAAATCATGTCATCCGATGTGGCAGTGACACATTATATTCACAGGCCCGATCCTTTGGTCCACCTTTCGTTGTCGTCGAGACTTCTTAACCCATAATTCACTCCCACTAGCGAAACTCTGACGACGATACACCAAGGAGTACCTTCCCTGAATCCTACGACTCTCAGCTCTTGATCTCTATGGTTCATAGCACGTCGGCGATGCCATTTAACATGGAGGTTAATGCCCAAAACCAAGGTTTACATGGTGTGCAAATGTAACCCACAATATTTACGGTGGATGTTTTACCTCATCCCTCTGCCGATCAACGATTGTAGTTAGGCTTGACTCCCATCGTTGTTGGCGATTTCTCCGTCATCATCAACACTTCTTAGTTGAACATGACCTTACCAATATCCTCCATTTTCAACGATGAAGCATCTGGATCCAACGGTCCAGATCTCCTCGTTAAATCTACGATGAGATCAACGATTACTACTGTCTTTACTCTCCGGATTCTCATCAACCAACCAACAACTAAAACCTATCATCCTAGGGATACTCTAGCTACCTTGGTGGCATGCCACATCATTCATGATGTCATCATCCTCACTCTTTTTTTGAACAAGTCTCATGGAAATCAATAGTGGATATCCCCTCGCCCAATGATAGATCAATGAATCTCGTCATGTTGTCGATGCCAGTGTCGTTGGCATTCGAACCTTCTCCTGGTTCATCCACCTTCTACCTCCAACGTCAATACGTCATAGATCTATGGCCCATGTTTCCCAAGGGAGAACTGCGACAAATCCAATGACCATAATTGAAACGAAGATCCAAAGGACCTCTTTTCCCAATGGGACCCACCCTCATCCCATTGACCAATCCCTAGGTGATACCTGCCACCACCTTGGACATGTGGATTACCGATTTGGCAGAGCACATCATGAGGTCATCTCAATATCCTCTCGTAGCTTAAGTGGAATCTATGACAGATCAACGACCATTGTTGCATCTCAGCACACATCGATCAACGGTCTAGATCATCTCTTCATAGTCCTACCCCGAGATATTCAGATTTGTACTCAGAACCCTTCAGGATATAGTCTGAAATAGTAAAATTCTGAAAGGTTCGCCACCTGACATGTGGAACAATCTGTGTTGGACACATGGCATCATTTCCACCTGACACATATCATTCGTCTTCACACAGATTCTCACCTGTAGGTGCCAATTATTCATGAAACGTTGCACAATCCTTGCTTAATATGTGGCATGATATTTACTTGACACATGGAACCATCCACATCACCCTCTTAAGCCTTTGATGGGATATCAACGGTCTAGATCTCCTTTCAAATTTCCTCTGACCATGACAGGTCAACGATCTAGATATCCTTTCGGAGTTCCTCCATTCATGGCAGATCAATGGTCCATATTTTCCTTCGAAGCCCCCCTTATAGAATGCATTTCCTTCGAGACTGCAATTGACTCCAAATGGTGCCCTATGATGGACGACTAGGATTAGATCTTGCTATGGTTCCATTTAATGATCCAGATTTTCCTTCAGAGTCCTTCCTTCGGGTGCATCCCCATTGGGTCCGCAAATTACTCCGAACGATGCCCTTTGAAGAATGGCTAGGATTATTTTATCTCGCCAGATTGACGACTGAGATTAAATCTCAACCTTGCTCCTATTAATGGTCTAGATATCCCCTCAAAGTATCCTCATTGAATCCCATCTCCGTGAATTACTCTGAATGGCATCCTACGATGAACGGTGTGGATCTATTATATCACCAGATCGACAGTCGAGATTTAATCCTGCACCTGCACCAATAAAGGGTCCATATCTAATCGCCATGTCAAATTGATGATCATGATCCCTTCGAGACCAAGCAAGGGTTTTTCTCAGGCTTAACAGTCTGGTCTAGAACTTAGCCTAATTTTCACGAGGGTTTTCTCCAATCCTTTTCAAGACTAAACGAGTTTTCCAGAGCTCTTGCCTTGGTCCAAGTGCACCATTCTCATAAATAAATAAGGTCACCAAATAATGTAGAATAAGTAGGGTCACGGGTTCATCTCTGGACTTAAACATAATAGGGATTTGAGTTATTTACATACTCAATGACTATTGTAAACTTGTACCCTTCTAGATTCACCCATTATACAAGATTATTACATGCAATTACTCGTAGTTGTTTTACGAAGACATTTAGACTATCTATATTCAAGGATACCTGACTCTCCAAGCAGAGATATTTCATTCAAATACGAGACTTTATCTAGAAATACACAGTAAATTCACAATAAGGCATTCATGTCCAAAACTCACCATGCAAAGCATTCAACTATACACATACCCAATTCAATGCAGAAAGCTATCTAAATTACTTATCTATAATTTGGGAGATGTTGGCAACTACTAAAGGGCGTGTTGTTCTCCACCCAACCATAGGAAAATTTGCACCAGTCACCATTACAACCAGCCACACCCGAGCAGGGGTATGATGCCATGAGAGGATATCTGTTTTTTCAACAAGTTTCCAGGGAATTCCTATTATTTTTTTCACTTCTCTTTTTTTCCTCGCACCAAAGAATTTCTCTTTCTTTTCTTCTCCTCGCTCCAATGCTTAGGATTTACCAATCCATGTGATTGTCTGTCTCTTCTTCCCCCTTTTACTATGCTCCATATTATTTTTCATGTATTCTTCCCCAAGACCTCGTGGGTCATGTCAGAAGCTTTCCGATGATAAATTTTTCCAATCCTTCATTGATTCTCGAAGGAGACTACCCAACTACCAGCCTGACTGGTAATCAAATCTTTGGGGCCGAGGACAGTTTAGGGTCCGCATTGCTTTAAATTGACAGGGTACTACTTGGGAGGGTCATTTCAACTAGTAATAGCTTCCCTCTTTCACCATTCCTCTCATGACATCGTAACATGTGAAGGCCATCCCTTTAACAAGAGTTCAACATCTCCTTATTGCATTAATAAACAAATATTTATATTACATAATTTATCAAAGGTCCATTGTCTTTCAATAATCACAAAACAAGCTTGTCTCTAGTTTTGGTCATGATAATAGTTATAATTACATATTGGGGGAAACAGGGGTGTTACAATCCCCACCCCCTTAAAGGAACACCACCCTCGGTGTTTTATCTTCCATGGAAATTATATTTACAATAGTGAACAAAAATGGGTATGCGTGTTTCATGGCATCCTCCAGCTCCCAGGTAGCTTCATCAAGCCCAAAGTGTTTCCACTGCACCTTGACCCGTGCAATGGTTCTCTTCCCGAGATGGATCTATTTCCTGTCTAGGATGCATTGAGGTTTTGGTAGGAATTTTCCCTCTGGTTCTATCTGGATAACATACTATTCAATTATGTGAGCATAATCATGTACATATCTTTTTAATAATGAAACATGGAAAACATTATGTGCTCTCATAATGGAAGGCAACGATAATCTATAAGCTACAGGTCCCACTCTGTCTAGGATTTCAAAAGGTCCAAAAAAACCGAAGTGCCAACTTGGCACATGTTCCCATCCTCAAGGAACTTCTTTTGGGTCTAATTTAGAGATACACACGATCCCCTACTTTGAAATATTTATGATTCCTCTTGTTGTTTGAATAACTCTTCTGCCTGTCCTATGCCACTTTTAGATTTTGATTTATTTGAGCTACTTGTTGTTCCAACCCCTTTAGCATGTCTCGCTCAAGTGTAATTCTTTCCACTGGGTTGTTCTGGCTGATTGGAATATTGCATTGTCTACCATAAAGAGCCTCAAAAGAGACTCATTTTTAAGGATTCCTGATAGCCATTGTTGTTGGAAAATTATACTAGTGGTAGGTATTCTTTCCATTTCTTGGGATGATGCATTACATGCATCCTTAACATGTCTTCCAATACTTAGTTTACCCTTTCTTTCTGCCCATCAGTTTGAGGGTGATAGACTGTACTAAATAACAATTTAGTTCCAAAACCAACAAACAAATATTTCCAAAAATTTGAGGTGAATTTTGTATGTCTATCACATATGATTTCCCTAGGCATCCCATGTAGCCTAAATATTTCTTTCATAACAATATTGGAAATATCTATTTCCTTGCAAGTGGAATTTACCAAGATAAAGTGAGCATCCTTGCTCAACTTGTCCACAACTACCATAATGGAATCATTTTGTTTGGTTGATTTAGGTAATCCCGTGATAAAATCCACGGAGATGGTTTCCCATTTCCACTTTGGAATAGGTAGGGGTTGTAGCATCCCTACTAGATGCTTGCGTTCCACCTTAACATGTTGTCATTCCAAACATTTAGCTAAATAAAAAGATATTTCCTTTTTCATTCCTGGCCAATAAAACAATTTCTTAGTGGCTGTGATCATTCTCTAATAACCAGGATGAACAATGTATGGTCTTTTATGTAGTTCATCCATGATGAACCTCTTCAAGTCGTTACAATTTTGGATATACAACCAACCTTTGTAGGTTAACAAGCCATCATTCAACAATTGATAGCCATTATAATTTAGTCTCATGGGTTCTTTTTCTAGATATGTCCTTACAGTTCTGAAAAATTCATTCGTTTCTTGTGCACTCTTGACTCTTGTCTTGATGTCTGATTCATAGGTGCTTACAACTGCTAAGTGAATCACTTTCATGCTTCTACTGAGGGATTCAACCACTCTATTTTATTTTCCCTTGATGTGTTTGATTTCAAAATCAAATTCAGTAAGGAGACCCATCCATATAGTTTGTCTAGCATTTAGTTTGGGTTGGTCAAACAAATACCTCAGTCCCCTATGGTCTGTCATGGGCACAAATTTTCTGCATAGGAGGTAATGTCTCCACATTTTTAAGGAATGCACTATGGAAACTAATTCTAAGTCATGGGTCACATAATGTGTTTCATCTTTATTCAATTTCCTATATTTATAACATCTTACATGCCCTTCTTGCATGAGGACTCCTTTGAGTTCTTCTTTGCAAGCATCTGTGCACACAAGGAAATCCTTGTCTAGGTCTGCAATCTTTAGCACGTGAATTGGTCAATAAATGTTTCATCTGCTGAAAATCCTCTTCACACTCAGCTATCCAAACAAATTTAAATCTCTTTTTTTGAAAGGAGGTGATTGGATAACCAATCTTGGAAAACCCATTTATGAACCTTCTATAGTACCTTGTTAGGCCCATAAAGGACATGATATCAGTTACATATTTTGGTGTAGGCCAATCCATAATGGCTTTGATCTTGTTAGGATCAATTGCCACTCCTTCCTCAGTGATGACATGGCCTAAGAAATGGAATTGTTTTTGGAAAAGGTCACACTTACTAAAATTTGCATAGAGCTTGTGTTCTCTCAACACTTGAAGCACTAACTTGAGGTGTTCTTCCCTACTCTTAGAATAGATTAGGATATCATCAATGAAAACTAACACAAATCTGTCCAAAAATTTGTTGAGAACACTATTAATTAAGAACATGAAGGTGGCTAGTGCAATGGTAAGCCCAAATGGCACCACCACAAATTCATAGTGACCATACCTTGTCCTAAAGGTTGTTTTGTGGATGTATTCATTCTTAATTTGAACCTTATGGTATCCATACCTCAATTCAATCTTGGAAAACATTGTAGCACCCCTTGACTGGTCAAACAACTCATCAATTCTTTGCGAGGGATATTTATTCTTAACTGTCATTTTGTTGAGTTGTCTGTAATCTATGCACAATATGAATGTGCCATCTTTTTCTTCACAAATAAGTCTGGTTCTCCCCAAGGAGACACACTAGGCCAGATATAACCCTTGTCGAACATATCCTTCAGTTGTAACTCGAGCTCAACTAGCTCTGGTGTACTCATCCTATAAGGTGATCTAGACATCCTATAAGGTGTTGTAGACATTGGCTATGCTCCAAGTACAAGTTCTATTGGGAAATCAATGTCTCTTCTTGGAGGTAGACATGTTACCTCTTATGGAAATACATCCTTATACTCTCTCAATATAGGATGGTCCTCTAGGTTTGACTTACTGTCCTCAATAGAGCTCAAAACTTGTATTACATATAAAGGGCATCCTTTTCTACAATACTTTTTCACTTGAAGGGTTGATATTGTCTCACCAAGACAAGCTTTTGAATTCCTTGTAGGGTCCTTCTCTTCCCTTCCTCATATTCACACTCTAATGTTTTATTATAACAATGTAATTTGGCTTTATGGGAAACCAACCAGTCCATGACAATCCACATGTCATAAGATCCTAAGTGAAGTATGTTTAAGGTTACTTGAGTAGACAACCCATTTATAATGAATTGGCATGCTGGAATGACCTCTGTTGCCTTCCTCTTTGTTCTAGTGGCCAACTGTACCAACCATGGTTTAACATGTTTCACTTGCTGTAATTTACATTTATCAACCGTTTGAGGGGAAACATAACTTAAATTAAAACCAGGGTTAATCATAAATGAAACAAGATGGTTGGTAATCATACCTTCCATTTCCACCACTGAGGCTTGGTGGTCTTCTTGTCTATTATCCAAGGATTCATGAATCTCTGGCATGCTCTTGGCCACATCATTAACAGTAGTAGCCTCCTGAACATTGTCTAGCTGTCTATGAGGGCAATCCCTTAGTAGATGTTCTTCTCCACTTCCCCAACATTTCAATGGTTCTCTCTTTGTACTATCAGTCCTTCCTGGGGCTGATCCAAAGGTTTTGTTTCCACTCTGACATGAAAATTTCTTCTAATTCACACTCTCAGTGGAAAAGCTCATCTTATAACTCTTCCCATAATTCTTAAACTTTGAGGGTTTAACCCCCTTCTTCTTGAATCCTAGTTTACTTTTCTTCTTCCATTCCCTGGGATATTCTTCCTTGTGGTTGAATTGTTCATAGTAGTACCTAGCCTTCCGAATGCAATCTTCCAAGGTCTTAGGTTCATCAAACTCAATAATGTTCCAGAAGGATTAAGTCAACCCACTAAGGAACCACTACATCTACTTTTTTTCCTCCTTTATATAGGGCACATACCTCAACAACTCCAAAAACTTGTTAATATATTCATCTATGGTGAGTTGTCCTAGTTTGAGTTCATAGAACTCCTTAGTCTTGTCATCACAATACCTTTCAGACATGTACTTATTCTTGAAGTATTTTTTGAATTTTCTCAAGATAGCTCCTTCTCATGGATTCCCTTCACATTTCTAAGGTCCTCCCACCAGATAGAGGCCTTTCCATTCAAGTTAAATATAGTTATTCGGGCCTTCAAGTTTTCAAAGTAGTCATGAACTCTGCAGTACTTATTCAGACCAAGTATCCAAGCTTCTGCTTCTTCTCCCTTTTTGATTTCCCCGTAAAAAGTGGGTGGCTTGGTTTTCTTAAATTCTTCAGGGTAACCACCCTTGGAGTGCTTCCTCCTCTTTCTTTTCTTCTGAGGATGTGAACTAGTCTCACTACTAAATAGTTCCTTGGAGATTTTTTCTCCTTCACTAGAGTATTCTTTAGATGAGTCTTTGGCTTTGGCATGACTCCTGGCTCCATGTTAGGCCTTATTGGGAGTGCTTATTCTTGCAATGCTTGTTTTAGGACCATGCCTTTGTATCTCAGGTGGACTCTATATTTTCTTAGGATGATGTTTGTCCACATTACTGGCTACTGGCCCATACTGCCTATGCCTCTGTATATTTGATAGGATTTGAAACAATACTGCATTTATTTCAGTTTTTTTTTTCTTGTTCTTTTATAAGCCTCTCATTATCGACCTTAAATATTTGTAGCTCTTCCACAAGACTTCTTACGGTTTCATCCAAGTCTGGAGGGGTTTTTGCCACTCTCCTTTCATCAGACTCTTCTTCTCTGTTATGGGAGGCTTCTCCCATTTCATGATAGGTCACTGTCCTTTAGGCTTATATATTTTCCTGGAAATTCACTGACTGGTTAAGTGCCAATAATCAACATTTTTTGTTAGTTACTTATCCATTAGATCATGGACAACGTATAAAATAAAATTCTATAAGATGAATTCAACTTTATTATTTAGCATATAACCACATCATACAATTTATATTTGAACATGTAAAACAACATAATGTCTCATCCCTCTTTTAAGTGATAGAGTTTAAATAATCTCTGATGGATAGTGAGGCAGGAGCATCATCAATATTGAGATTTGGATGTTATTTGTTTACCCAGTGAAGAATTCCTTGAATTCCATATGCTAGGTAAAATAGTGACTCATGGACCGTCAGATCAAAATATCAATCAAGATCCACCGTTGGATCGTGGAATTCATGATCAAATCACCGGTGGGGTAATTTATAATCGTGATCGTTGATCATGATCAGATCAATGATCCACATCATTGTGTACCGTGGAAATAATTGTGGGTCACATGTAGGGATCGACGGTTCAAATCAAAAGGTGCACACTTAAGTTACACATAAGTTAACATGGAGTTACCCCATGATGGTGGTATTGTAAAACCCACTAAAGGACATGTGGTGGTCACTAAAGCCATAACGACACTCTTGAGGGTGGTTTCATTGCTACCTCCCGCTATACTACAGAGAAATACCACTTGGTGAAAAATGGTAAATCACTCAAACGAATAAGCACTTGGTCATAGGGATTGGTTTTATGGGAAAGAGAATAGTGCCCTGCCTATAGTATTGGGAATGTTGGCCTATGCATAGGCCAAAAATGATTGGTTGAGAAATTTGACATAATCCAAGAAAATTTTGGTCCACCGATTACATGTGTTAATAGAGTCTTATGATTAGGGTAGGGTAGGGTGCCCTCCCCCTTAAAAGTTTTCTAAGAAGTTTATCCGAGTATTTCATGAGCCCAAGTAGGCCAAGTGTTGTTTCCTGCTATGATACCACTTTGGAACATACCCAACCCCCTTAGTATCCTTTAAGGATGGGGCATTAAATTTTTTTCTTTTCTCGACTATCTCAAAAACTTTTCCTGATCATACTATCATATTCTACTCGTTGAGAGATTTCCAACGAATGTAACCATGATCAGTTTCGAGCTAAGGATAAAAAATTATAGCTTCTTAGAGTTTTTGGTCCTTCATTGGTCAACAATTGGATCTTTACTATGTGGTTGCTTATTACTCGAGCCATCCGACGTGGCAGTGACACATTAGATTAATGGGACCGATCCTTTGGTCCACCTTTCATCGTCATCAAGAATTCTTATTTCATAGTTCACTCTCACTAGAAAAACTACAATGTCGATACACCAAGGAGTACCTTCCTCGAATCCTACAATCCTTAGCTCTTGATCTCTTCGGTTCAGAGCATGTCGATGATGTCATTTGACACAGAGGTTAATGCCCAAATCCCAAGTTTTACATGGTGTGTGGATGTAACCCAAAATATCTATAGTGGAGATTTCACCTTATCCCTCTTCCAATCAATGGTTGTCGTTATGCATGACTCCCATCGTTGTCGACACTTATTGGTCGAACGTGACCTTACCAATATCTCCCATTTCTGACGAAAAAGCATCTAGATCCAACAATTCAGATCTCCTCGTCAAATCTCTGACGAGATCAATGGTTACTACTGTCTTTCCTCTTCAGACTCTCATCAACCAACCAACAATTGACACCTATCATCCTAGGGACAATCTCGCTGCCTTGTTGGCATGTCATGCCGTTCATGATGTCATTGTCCTCACTCTTCTTTTGAACAAGTCTCATGGAAATCAACAACGAAGATCCCCTCTCCCAATGGTAGATCGACGGATCTTGTCGTGTTGCCGATGCCATTTTTGTCGATATTCATATCTTCTCTCGGTTCATCCACCTTCTACCTCCTTCGATGATACGTCATAGATCTACGACCTAAATTTCTTGAGGATGAACCTCGACAAATCCAATGATCATAATTGAAATGAAGATCCAAAGAACCTCTTCGCCCAATGGGACCCACCCTCGTCCCATCGACCAATCCCTAGGTGAAACCTACCACCACCTTGGACACGTGGACTACTGATTTGGTAGGCCACGTCATCAGGTCATCTCCATATCCTCTCATAGCTTAAGTGGAATCTATGACAAATCGATGGCCATCATCGCGTCTCACTACACACTGATCTATGGTCTGGATCATCTCTTCGGATTCCTACCCCAAGCTCTTCAAAGTTTTACTTTGAACCCTTCAGAGTCTACTTCAAAAAGGTAAACTCCTGAAAGGTTTTCTACTTGACATGTGGCACAATCTCTGTTGGACACGTGGCATCATCACCACTTTACACGTGTCATTCATCTTCACATGGATTCTCTCCTATAAGTCCCAAGTCATCATGACACATGACACAATCCTTACTTAATGCATGGCACGATATTTACTTGACACATGGAACCATCCATGTCACCCTCTTAAGACTTTGGTAGGATATCAATGGTCTATATCTCCTTTCGGAGTTCCTCCTGTTGGCACCCTATAATTTTCGTGCCAATTTATGAGCCTATTCACTCATTTTGCAGCATTATGGCATTTTTGGAGCATAATCACATTTTTAAACAAGAAATTTTGTATCATTTTGGCATTTATACAACATTATGGTATTTTTGCAACTCATGTTTTGATTTGGGTTCTCAAACTAATAAAGGTCAAACAAATATTGCAGTTGTCAACCAAAGTGTCCAGGTCTGCGCCCAGGTCTCCACGAAAATAATCAAAAGGTTAATCAGATGCTATAAAAAAATTGAAATTGTTTCAAGTTAATGACAACCACGCATGAGTAAAATCAACTCACAAAATGTTAAGGAAGAAGACATTTGAGAAGGATATAACTGCAAAATTTTGAAGGTTAAACTGCCATCATATAGAGACATGTCTCGATGGAAGGAGTTTGATGTGAATCCTTGTCAACTTAAGGATGTTAGAAATCAAATGTGTTATTAAATTCAATGGGGCACGATCATGATGAAAGTCTTAATGTGGCAAGCATGAATTTCAACTGAGGTTCAAATGTTGCTTTCACCTTTGACTCAAAGTTAAGAGAAGCTTGTCATATTTGTTATACCACTTGTTATTACACACTTTAAGGAGAATATTTGGTGGTTTTTTGTTCTTCTCTATATTTAAAATGTTTAACTGTCAAAGTGTTAAATAGATCAAAGACATTTAGCATTGTGATGAGGTTGATAAAGCTTAAAAACAAAGATTTCATAGCAAAATACAATTCGCTGCGAAATTTCCTGTACAATAGTTTTGCAGGAAATTAGTTGTTGCGAAATGTTATTTTCATCATATCTTTAAAAATATGAACTAGGTTTTACCCAAATT
>JASDQU010586096.1:61820-73206 GCA_032191745.1 Picea mariana | reverse complement strand
TTCTAAAAAAAAAAAAAGCCAAAACCAATTCACTGTTTGGGAGAAAAGGCGAAACTGTGATTTGTTGCGAAACTGTAATTTGCTGGGAAATTTCCTGTAGCTGACTCTTTTTGTAGTTAAATTCAATCTCAGATTCTGAGCAGATGGTGATTGATCTCAACAAACTGAAAGAGTTTTTTCTTAAGCATGGGTCCATCTACAAAAAATTCTCTCCGTTTTTGCACAGGTTTCATGGTTTGGGATATTCGAAGGGATCTTTACAACCTATTTTTATAGATTTTCGCCAAGTTTAATTAGTTAAAAACTAAACCCTAAAAAGTAGGAGTTAGTTTGTAACTCCTTATTGAATGTGAAACCCTAAAGATTTCGACTTTATTGAGTTAGATTGGAATGTAATTCTATATATTATTAGGAAGAGGATTGTAAAAGGGTTTGAATTTTGCAGAAAGAAAGAATGATTGTGCTTGCAACTTTTCTTGAAGTTAATAGAATTATCGATGCATAATCACATAAGTTTATGTTCAGAGATTCTTGTGCCAATTTCTTTCAGTGTGTGATTACTCTCAGGTGTTTGTGCTTCTTTAATTTTAGTATTTCATTTAATGTATTGTCTTCTACCATTTGATTGAAAGTATATGGTTTGGAATTCATCTTATGTTTGGTGCTTTGAATTCATACATTCAAATGTTCCACCCTTTCTTCTAAAACTATATTAGAATTCATCCTCTGTTAGATGCTCCAATATAGTGGAATGCTAACTCGTATATCTGATGTCATACTGCAATAACTTAGAAGTTGAAAGGATACTGTCTACCCTACCTCTGTTTCCTAGACTTTTCTATTACCAATCACTGATAGGTTTTATTGGTTTCAACATATGACTCCATGCCCAATGGTTTTCTTCTCCTAATCTTACCAAACATACCAGAAAAACCTTACCCTATCTTAGTTTACAAATCTGGGCACAATCTTTAGTGTATGAGCTATTGTTGAATTTATATTGCATATCATATTTCAAGGAGGGAGCCCCCTTTGATTGAAAAGGACCAAATGTCAGTCTAAATCTTGGTTTGAAAAGGTTACATTTGTGGCTTTCCACCACAACCTTGGAAATTTATTGAGTGATAACATCTTGGTGCTGTTGCCGGGGTGCGAAGGTGAAATCTTCCCTGGGAATGAATGACAAAGATTAAGATCTGATTCCAGAGGGTAGAAAAATAGAGTTAGACACATAAGTTGGCTGTATTTTTTACCCTGCGACTCTGTTTCCAGAATAATCTAGATTTCAGAGTATTAATGGCGACTCCATTGTCCAAAGAATCTGGAGGTTAAAGAGATTATTAGTGATTTCACTGTCTAAAGATGGATTCTCAATCTATAAGGTATGCCCCTATGAATCGTTAACATATTCTGGGTTTTACAAATCACCTTCCTCATATAGATTGGTAAACATATCTGCCAAGATTCAAGGACATAGATGATGATGTTGTTGCTTTACATTCGATCAAATTTCATATGCAGATACATAGGCTTGGGGTTGAATTGCATAAATACTGCATGATGAAAATGTTTATGGTTACTCTGGAAGAAAAAGGAAAAATCATGGTATGAAAGGTTAATTCCTGCTAGTCTATATTCCCTTAAAGATTTCTACATAGCATTTTGTAAGAATTATAAAGAAAGTTACCCATATATAGTGTTGGTTGAAAAATTATATGGAAAATTTTAAAATCTTATTCAACATATGTGAATTTACATTGATGACAAAGATTTAATGAATTATGAAATCAAAGAAGCCCTGTTTGAATTATCTTCTCATCAAGAAGAGATATTAGAGACTAGCTACCATGTTATCCAGGAAAAATTTCAACAGGAAGCAGTTTCTCCCTTGACTGAAAATGAAGTAGATAAGGACCTTAGTTTTGAAATTCATGTACCATCCCTTGAGTTTGATGAAAATATGCAGAAATCTTGTCAGTTTTTAAGTGACCAAGAGAAGGATAATCATAGTCAAATGATATTTTATGTAGTTCTTTTACCTTCTGAATGGGTCATGGAAAAAGAACAAGTTGTTTTAGATCCATTGAAATGTGTGGAAAATATTCAGAATTTTACACCTCTTGAAATGATAAATTCAGAATTTTTCAAAAGCCAAAAGGACATTTTTGATAAATCACATGAAAGGTCAATTTTTGATACTTTTGATACATATGATGTGGATTCAAATCCTTTCAAGATTTTTCAAAGTCTTTCTCTGGTGTGGATGATGGAGAGGAATATGAGGATAGTCAATCAAACTGTACTTCAACTCATTCATTTTATGAATCCTTATTTCAAGAACAAGTGTGTGAAAATCAGAGTTTTAAAATAACATATATGGAAACTCTTCAGTCTTTTCCCGGGTTATGTATCCAAGAAAATAGTGAGTTTATTTTAAATGAAGCACTGATGCCTACATGTAACAAATTTGATTTAGAACTTAATGAAGACAATGATAAAGAAACTGTTTTCCTTGATTCATTTGAAAAGCAGGATGATCCTCGTGTGGAAGTTTATGAAGCATTATTTTCATATATTCCTCAAACACATACTATGGTTGTTCCAATTGATAAATGTCCAAAACATATGAATTTTCTTCTTGATATGGATGATAAGGAAAATAGTCAGTCTGTTGTCATGTGTTTTGAGAATGATCTTGAAGCTGATGGCATATAACATGAACAACTAGCAATTAAGGATGAAGCTTACCTTTCTCTTTTTGATCATCATCAAGAAGCGGTAACAATCTATGCTTTTGAAGATTCCTTTGCATTTCTATTGGAAACATAAAAAAACAATAATTTAGTGGAATTTATGGAATTAGTCAGTGGATTTAGTTTTTCAAGATGGATGCGTTTTGAAATTGGATTCAAATTTCAGTTTAAGTTGCCATTTTCTAATTTTGTCTATATGCTTAAGGACAGTGTGAGCAAAAAGCAGTAAAATAACCATTTTCTTTCGTGGTTACACTGGAATTTTGATATCACTTAATTCAGATTTTGATCTCAACAGTTTAGAGTAGGTTGGTTTGTGGAAAAATAAGTTCAGAAGTCTGAGCATATTTTCAAGATCCAGTGTCAGTTTCAGATTGAAGTAGACAATTTTGTTTTCAACTGTTAGTTTGAAGTTTTCAGTATGCAGTAATCCCAGTTTGGTTTACAGCAATGTACACGTCAGTTTGAAAGTTGTGGGGTATATGGCTTGGGAACAACCCAATGGACTAGGCACTTGGTTAGCGGGTTCTTTTCCACCTCACAGGGAGGACACCATCCCCAGATGGAGCCCATGTTGGCACCCTATAATTTTTGTGCCAATTTACAAGTCTTTCATGCCAATTTATGATCCTATTCACTCATTTTGCTGTTTTATGACATTTTTGCAGCATAATCACACTTTTGCATCGAATATGAACGTTTGTAGCGTTATCATAATTTTGCAGCGAAAATGTATTTTAATCATAACTTTTAAACTGTGCGTCCGTTTGCCACATAATTTTGAGGGGAGATGCATCACGTTAAGATGAACAATTTTTTTTAATTTCAAGTCAAAATGCTTCACGATTTTCGAGAAATGAGCCATCATCACCTACAACCATTTTAGGTATTTCTCGAAAACCGTGTATTGGGTTTTGCCCAATTTTTTTGTGGAGAGCATAATAGCGATATTAACTTTCTGACAAAAATCATCCCAACCCAGTTCTCCATTTGGGAGAAAAGAAAAAATTACCAGTTCGCTGTGAAATTGCTGAAAACAAAGATTTCACAACAAATTTCCCAGTTTGTTGTGAAATCACACAGTCAGCTTAGATGAAGGTTAAATCGACTGGCATCTATAATGGACATGCCAAATCATTATGTGGATGAGAAGGACCATGATATTTTTCCACCAAAGTCATATAGTTGAGTTATGATGTGGTTATATTAGTTAACTAAAAATTAAACCTTAAAATGTAGGAGTTTGGTGTAACTAGTTATTAATCAATTGTAACTCCTAAAATTAGAAACCCTAAAGATTTTGACCCTATTGAGATAGAATGCAATGTAATCCTATATATGTTGAAATAAAAGAGGGTGAAGGGGTTGAAATTGGGCTGGCGAGAGTGAGGGATTGAGTGGTACTTCTATTGTATCATGGTTTCCTTGTTTTTAATGCAGATTTCCGAAGATAGAAGTGCTTGAACAATTTCAAACTCATAGATTCATGTGATGAAATTTTATTAGTTTATGTTTTCCCCTGTTTATGTTATTCTTTCTCAGTATTCCATTTATGTGTGTTTTCTTCAGTATTTGAATAAGGGTTTATGATTCAAAATTCATCCCATGCTTGATGCTCTGTTTCGACATATTCAAATATTTTCACTTTTAATGCATAATTCATCCTATGATAAATGCTCTTCCTTAATGGAATGTGATTCTTAGTTTCTTCCACCATACTTTAACATAATTAATATATGAGAAAACATTGTCTATCTTGCCTCTGAGATTGTGTCTTTTATTTACCAGTTCTTGGGTTTTTTCTGATTTAAATACTTGTTCATTAGACTCCATGACCAATGGTTTCATTCTCTGCCTTACCACAACTATTTTAAAGCCTTCATTTACATAAGATCTAGCCATTGTTTTGATTAAAACCAGTTGTTGTAGTGACATTGAGTAATTGAGTTTTAGAGAGAGCCCTCTCTGGATTGGAAGAGGCTAGCTTCCAATATGAAAGTAGGTTTATGGTTACCTCTGAATTTTCCTTTCACAACCAAAGGAAATTATAGAGTGATAAAACCTCTGACCATGAAAGATCAATGATCTAGATCTCCTTTGGGAGTTCCTTTGTTCACGATAGATCAACGGTCCAAATTTTCCTTTGGATCCCCCATCAGATTGATTTTCCTCTTGGACTGCAACAGACTTTGAATAGTTCCCTACGATGGACGATTAGGATTAGATATTGCTTTGGTTCCAATTAATGGTCCAAATTTTCCTTCGGAGTCCCTCCTTCAGGTGCATCCCCACCGAGTCCACAACTTACTCCAAACGATGCCCTCCGAAGAACGACTAGAATTATTTAATCTCACCAAATCGATGAATGAGATTAAATCTCACCCTTGCTCTGATTAATGGTCCAGATCTCCCCTCAGAGTCTCCTTGTCGGAGCCCATCTCCACAGATTACTTCGAATGGAATCCTATGATGATCGATGTAGATATATTATCTCACCAAATTGATGATCGATATTTAATCCTGTACCTGCACAGATAAAGGGTCCAGATCTAACCGCCATGCCAAATCGACGGTCATGATCCCTCCGAGACCAAGCAAGTGTTTTTCTCAAGCTTAATAGTCCGGTCCAGGACTTAGCCTAGTTTTCATGAGGGTTTTCTCCAGTCCATTTGAAGAATTAATGAGTTTTCCAGAGCTCTCACCTTGGTCCAGGTGCACCATTTGCATAAATAGAGAAGGTCACAAAAGCATGTACAATAAGCAGGGTTACGGGTTCATCCCTCGACTTAAACATAACAGGGATTTGAGTTATTTACATACTCAATGACTATTGTAAACTTGTACCCTTCTAGATTCACCCATTATACAAGATTGTTACAAGCAATTACTCGTGGTTGTTTTACTAAGACAAAGACTATCTGTATTCAAGGACACCTGACTCTCCAAGCAGAGATATTTATTTCAAATATGAAAATATCTCCAAAAATACACAGTAAATTCACAATCAGGTATTCATGTCCAAAAATCACCATGCAAAACATTCAACTATACACATACCCAATTCAATGCACATAGATAACTAAATTACTTATCTATTATACGGGATATGCTATATTTCAAAGCCCTTGTTTAATCCCATAATCTATGTGGAAGTGACTTTGCATGTAGCATGCAAGATGACATCTCTTTTAGAGATCTATTTTTCCGCTCAACAACTCTATTTTGCTAGGGAGTATAGGAAACTTTGTGCTACAATTGAATCCCTACCTCATGACAGAGATTTTGTATCTCATGGTTGACATACTCTCCCCTGTTATCTGTTTGAAGGACTTTGATTTTGTTTACTGACTGTGTCTCAACAAGGGCTTTGAAATCTTTGAGGTGTTGAAAGAATTCTGATTTTTGACTGAGAAAGAAAATCCATGTGAAGTGTGAGAAATCATCAACAAAAATGAGCACGTACCTTGATTTACTGATTGATGGATGTAGAAAATGGCCCATGAGGTCACTATGGATCAAATCTAAAGGAGAGGAAGCCTTCTTAGTCTTTCCTTTGTTGAATTTCTCTTGAGGGTGTTTTCCAAGAACACATCCCTCACAAATTCTTTTGGAGAAGTGGATGTCAAGTAGACCATCAACCATTCCCTGCTTGCTAAGCTGCTACATATATATGAAATTTAAATTCCTGAACCTTTCGTGCCATATCCTACTGCTTTCATCAGCATGGGTAAGCAGTAAAGCAAAATCTGGTTCAATAAATTCAAAAAATGTGTAGAGTCTAGATTGATGATTTACCTCACGGTAGCAACCATGGAATTGGTTTGCATGTCATAGATATCCACTGCATCAGGTGTGAATATGACTCTCTTTCTGGTGCCGGAGTTTTTCATTTGATACACAGCAAGAAGATTGACAAAAAGTTTGGGAACGTGCAACACATTCTCGAAGCTTCCGTTTGTGAGTTCAATTCTTCCTTTGTCGGTGACCTCCACTAGAGAGTTGTCCCCCATCATAATAGGAAGGCCTTTGCATGCATACAATGAAGAATATACTTCTGTTTTGGCATCCATGTGGTGTGATGCTCTTGAATCTACGATCCAAGCATTGAGAGAGGAGTTGATGGCAATCAAAGCATGGCTATAATTTCCTTTCTTGGGATTTTGATCTTCTAGCTTCTTCTTCATGGCACCCTCGGGGATGTGATATCCAAGGATGTTTTGATGAATTATTTGGGTCATTAGATGTATATTTTATGCATACATGCAGATTCTAGATGGAATCCTTTATGGAAGTAAGTGCATTTCTCCCCTTTTCTCCCCTTTCCACCTCTGGATCCGGAGGCATTGTTGAAGGGTTTTGAGTACTCTTCCTTATTCGGATTTGCATTTTCTTTCCTTTTGTCCTTGTCTTTAGATTTATGATATTGATGACCACTTCCATATTGCACAGTAAGTGCATGCGCCTTTGGTCCTTTGATTTTTCCCATGTTGATGAGCTTGTTATTCTCTTGTGTCAGAGACTTGATAAACTCCTCAAGAGAGTTAATCTTCCAGGTGGCTCTAGAGGCGAATCTGACTGAATTAAATGTGGATACAAACACCTGGACCAAGTTTGGAGAGAATGGTGAGAACCACTTGTTTCTCCTCCTTGGATTTATCAACCCCACAAGCCTTGAGTTTCGACAACAAATCCTTATATTTGGTAAATAAATCTTGGAGATTGTCGAAGCTTTTTGGATCTAATGTGAGCAATTCCACCTTGAGCATGTGGTCCCTAATCTCATCATGTTTTCCAAAAATCCCTTCCATGGTGATCCAGGCTCCATTGGGGGTTTTACAGGAGGATATGTGAAAGAGGAGTTCAGGAGAAATGAGACTGCAAATTGCTCTGAACACTTCATCCATTCGATTTAGATACTTGGATTTTTCTATGGCTGATGTTGGTTCTGTCTTTGTGTTCATGGTTAACCTATACAATCCTCTTCTTCAAATATTCATTATCATCTTATCCAACCATGCAAAGAAATTGTAAGGTGTAAGAATGAATTATTTTGAAAATTCCATTTTTCCCTTGTCTTCAATCTTCAGTACCTGCAAAAATAATTTGGTTTGTCTTTTCCGTAGCAGTTTGTCGGCTCTGATACCATGTAAATGTGTTGAACCTGCACATAATAGATCTAGTTGAGAATTGACATACACAGTTGCAGAGAAAATATGAGAAAAGAGAAGCAGGAGAGAAAGAATGGAAGAATTCTCATTAACCAAATGAATGAATGATAATTAACACATGATATACTCTGTATAACTCAACCAATGCGCACCGAAGGAGAAGCCAACGTGTCATAGTGGTGGTCTTGAGTGATCTGGACACACACCAACAATCACAGAAGTAAACTGCCACCTAGTCTAGTCTCTCGGGCAGTTACGAGAGTGAACTGCCACCTAGACTAGTCTCTCGGGAAGTTACGAGAGTGAACTGCCACCTAGTTGAGTTAACTAGTCTATTAGTCTTCAGTTAACTGGCTGAAACAAAGTGAAATGATGAGGAGATCATGGAATCATGAGTAATGAGCTAGTCTGGTGATGATCCCAAGGAAAATGCACATTAGCTGGTGATGATCCCAATGTTGAATGGTGATAATACCAATGTGGAATCTAGACTCCACTCAATTGATCAAATTGAAGTGTGAACTGAAGAGAACATTCTCCTAGAAGAATATTCTCCCTAAAACATAGGTGACCGAATAATGACTAATAAACATAGGAAAAACCTTAGGAAAAAAAAATCCTAAATATGTGTAAAGTAAGTCCAACACAAACAATATCAATTTTAATATATTATTTATCTCATACCTTTTATATATTATTTATCATTATATATTAATTATATATTATATATCAATTATTTGAACATTCAAACAATATCAATTTTGATATATTATTTATCATTATAAATTAATTATATATTATTTATATACCATTTATTTGACTGTTCATATCAAAGTTATTTAATATTAAAGAATTGGACAAATATACAAGTTGACAATGTCCTACCTTCTCACTCATTTAGTAATGTTATTTCAATAATAAATTATGGTTGACAATTTCCTACTTACTCACCTTTATACAAAGTTATTTCAATTTCAAATCGAATCGTATTGATAGTTAGTTGGTAATGTTCTTTTTATGACTTATTGAGAGTGAGTTAGTAATGTTCTTTTTATGACTTTTTCGATAATGTTTATAAGCATTGGAGTTGATTATAATTTTAAGAATAAATATATTAAAGTTTTATGATTAGAATTATTTATTTTATATATATTTTAATTTGTTTTTATAAAATAGAAAAAGTCTAATGATATAATTTCAAAAGTCTCTTTATTGATATAATTTCAAGAGTCTAACCTGTAATGACATTATTGTGTGTATTTATGATTTACATAAATTTTTATGTTTCACATTAAAGTTTTATGATTAGAATTATTTATTTTATATATATTTTTAATTTGTTTTTATAAAATAGAAAAAGTATAATGATATAATTTCAAAAGTCTCTTTATTGATATAATTTCAAGAGTCTAACCTGTAATGTAATGATATTATTGTGTATATTTATGATTTACATAAATTTTTATGTTTCACTTATTTACCATTATAATTTATAGAAGTAAATTAATATTCTATTATAAATATAAAAGTGTGAAACTCATAGGTGCATGGTAACCACTCTCGAGCATCCTTTTTGTTTCTTTGTTTCTTTGTTTGAGTTAGAGCAGGTATGAAATATTTTCTATTGGTGTTTTAGAAACTTGGAATATTTTTGGGAGCTTTAATGTTAAAGAAATGAGTATATGGGAATGAGTTTTAAATATAGAATTTTAAATTAAAATTATATTTTTGGTATTAATAAATATCAAATTTTTATATTATTACATTAAAACGTAAATTTATTTATTCAATTATTACAAATATCTAATTCATTAAAAATATTTTTATTATATTTATTCGAAATATTACTATAAAACAAAGACTAAACTACAGGTAAATCTTGTTTAAAAATTATTTAAATAAAAAAACTTAATAATATTTACTTTATAGTTGTCACAACCCTACAAAACGTTTGTTCAAATCTTGCGATCATTCACCTTCCAAGGGCGTGCGACACTACAACGGTTCTTACTCGGTTTCTTGGAACACCAAGAATACTTTATTCGTACTAGGCCACTTCACCTAGAGCATACCCATACTCCGTTCTAGGATACCGACGAGTCACACTCCTACTCTAGTGCAACTCTTGTATACTTAGACAACTGTTAACAATTTAACACTTAGTAATATATAAGCATATATCCATGAACATGAGAAATTGATCTAGGTGGATATTGGTGGCCACCCACCTATTGCAACTGGATCCTCTTGATAGTTTTTAGTTCAACACATTCTTCTCTACTTGTTTGTAATTGTAGGTTCTACACTTCCAAGGATGTGTAAATCCCTACACATCTTTTAGTTGGAGATTGGTGGCCTCCCACCTAATCCAACTGGATTATTTTGGAATTTTTCATGTCAGTACATCTTTATGTACTTCCAGGGCCGTTTTGGGGCCCTAAACAATGTTTTTTTGGCTTGTCGTAGTCAAACTATAGATGGAGTTAGAGTTTGATGGCATAATGTGTAATTCTCAAAAATAACTTTCCAACGAGCTATCACGTGCCTAAAACAGAGGTCGTATGCAAACGTTATGACCCCGAGAAGTTGAGGTACCAACTTACCCATCGGGGACCACATAAATTTTGGAGTTGCGAAAGAAGGAGAAGACAACTCACTGATATATATAATGAGGAAAAAGCAGGGAATACAATAATAAGCTGGAAGAAGATATACTAATAATTAGTTAGATCTCATGGATTGTCACTGGAATAAAAATCAATTAACAAGAAAAACCTGTGATCAAAAGAATGAAGGTTGATCTATGCATGCATAGATAGATCGACAAAAATCATCCTGGAAGCTCACGGTAATTTCTGCAGAATCTGGAAAACTCGCCCTGATGGAGATACCCATCGAAATGGACTGGAAACTATTTCAAAAGAAGCGCCCCGGCCTCTAGTATGATCCTGGTGACTGTCGGACTGAAGATCCAACCTTTGAAGCTTCAGATGTCACCCCTTGGGGGTTTTCACACCTCCTGGGTTGTGGGAGTGTGCCATAGTGATCCCACCAAAGGAATCTGATGATGTATGAATCAAAATGATCGTCCTGGCCTCCTCTATAATGTGTTGAAAGGGTTTCCTCGGAACTGCTCCGGAGTATCCCCTGGAACCCCAAATGTGCTTCCTCAAGAGTTGAGCCCTAACTGACTGTCTGTTGTGTTTTGGGAGATTCCATTGTCAAAAACTGACGACAGGTGGCTCAAAAGGTGCGCCTTGGCTAGCTCTGTTGAAAATACTAAGACAACTGAGAGGGGTGGGGGGGGTGAATTAGTTGTTACTGTGCTTAAACAATTTATGACTATTCAAACAATTTTTAGTCTCTTCCAACTGACCATCAATATTATACAACATATGAACAACATGAGTAATGAACATCAGTCACACATAAGATATACACAGAGACAAATTTTCATGAGGAAAC
>JASDQU010586096.1:47139-58018 GCA_032191745.1 Picea mariana | reverse complement strand
CTTGGTATATATAGGAGACTAGGAGGTTTAATGGCCTAAAGCCGACATAAATAAAATAACATTACTAATCTAAATTACAACTAATGGCCTAGAGCCGACATAAATAAAATAACATTACTAATCTAATATGCCCCAATTAAGTGGTAATGAGCCAATATTAGGGCTTAACAAATTAGGTCAAATTCCTTCCTTTATACTGTTCCTGATCTAATTCACCATTGACATCCTTTAAGCTAGGCAATTTTCCTCCTAAGGTGAGTAATTAATTAATTAATTCCCCCTTTAACACCTTTTCGTTCTATTTCTTCGTTGACTTGGGCTTAAGTGACTTTTCCTATGCTTTTTGTCTTAATTCATCGTCTAGCCATCAAATCACCCTTATTTATCCTCTTGTTCCCTGTTTGTGCCTGACTATAGTCTACGGGAACAAATATACTACTAAGTCACTCCCTCCTGGCCTACTCTTGGGAACATGACATCATAGTAATAATGTGAACACAATAAAGGTGAGAAAGTTTACTAAAAGGTTCCACCTACTAGATTAGGAATACCAACAATGTAGAATGATATCAGGATAGAGAAACCATTCCATGGTACCAAAAGCATGATACAGATCAAGATCAGGTCGTAGTTGAACATCATGTTCATCTTCTATTAGGATGGATGGATGATCGTACTTGGTACCGGTTGGCTACACTGCTTAGCCGGTCATATTGTTGGTTTCTTCCCATGTTTCGAGGATGAAATATGTGAAGGGGGATGAAATGTAGTACACCTAGGGAGGTAATATGGGGTTCCTAGAGAGGTACCCAATGAGAATGTGTTTATTTATTACTATGTATGGAGGCCAATTCTAGTAAATAAGGCCCATGTAATAGTGTGAACACAATAAAGATGAGAAGGTTTACTAGAGTGAAGTATATTATTATTGTTTACTGGAGTGAAGTATATTGGAGAAAAGTAAAGTATATTGTTATTCAAACAAGCAAGGATTGCTTGAGGAGTGAATTCCTTCCATAGGGAATAATATATGGTGTTGTCTTATCCCATGGGTTTTCATAATAATAAAGTGGGAGTTCTTCTATATTGTTCTTGGATCTATTGTAGTGTTTCCATATTCAGGTATATGGAACTTAACATGGTATCCATAATTACTAGGATATAATCATGCTTCCTTGAGGTCATTGTCAATCCTACTATGAAATCCATTGATATTTATTCCCATTTTGTTTTAAGGTTGCATGCAATTGTAACAGTCCCATTGGATTCCCTGCTCAACTTTCACTTGTTGACATTCCAAACATATTGCTCCATTTTTCACTACATCTTTCTTCATGCCCGCCCAAAAGAACAATGGTTTTAAATATACATACATCTTTCTCACTCTAGGATGAATTGCATATACAACTCGATGAGCCTCTCTTAATATAAAATTGTGAATCTATTCATCACATGCACATAAAATATTTTATGAAATGTAAATAGACCATCTTCATCTATATTAAATCCCCTATACTTAGGGATTTTCATTGTGTTATAGCCCCAAAATTCCCTATTCATGTATACATGGCCTTGGCCCTCTTACTTGCATGTTTTTCCAAAGCACTGTTGAGAAACTCTTCTTAAAAAAACATTTTTTGGAAGATGTACACACCCTGCACCATTACAGCCAACGTACATACACTTGTTCCACCACTACAACTTGCGTACATACACATGTTGCACCATTACAACCCACGTATGCTTGAAAAATTTGCAAAAATTCAAAATTTGCAAGGAATTCGTTGAAATTCATGGGCTATTGGACGTTTCCCAACTAATCCACCTACTATAGCCCCTCACCCAACCAAATAACCATCCTTTTGGCATATAAAAGGAGGTGTTGGGGTCTCATTTCCAATCTAATCATAATAACAATGAAACTCTTCCCAATTTCACTTCCCCTCCTTGCCCAAGATATTGCTGCCTTTTGTGAGATATTGCCTTAGCATACCCTTATCAACCCCTTCTTCCTCCATTCATCACATTCCATTCCATATAGGTGATCAGAAGGTTGAGAAAATAAGTTCATTCAAGGTTCACTTGGAGCATGGTAAAGAGGAGCCCAGACCAGGTTCATGGAACAATGGCTGAATAAGATTGTAAGGTATAATATTTGTATTATGAATAAAAGAATCACATTTTCTTGTCCCAAATAATGGTGTTTTGAGTATTTTTATTGATTTATACTTGACATTTTACATCTAACCCTAACTTATGGATATAATAGCATGCTTGTAGTTCTTTGTTTTCCTATCTTTGGATGCAGGTCAGCCTTGGGAGGAGACGTGCAGTCAGTTGAACTTCCAAGCTTGAGGAGATCATCACCAGACGTGGGATCAAAGATATAGTTACCCGATCTCTTCTCCATTAGCTTTCTTTACATTAGTTTTGGTATGCTTGTGGTAGTATAGAGAATTGATTAGCTTTTAGACGGTTATTCGCTCTGTCTACATCTTGAACCCTGGTGTAGTTAAAGGGGGAGTTTTCTCGCTAGCACATTGTACCCTTTTCTATTTCCATTTTTACTTCTTTGTATCATTTATCATGTTGTTATAAACATAATATATATTTTTTGAGATAAGTCTTCAATGGTAAGATTATAAATATACGAGGTCTATGACTTAAGGCACCAACTATCTTATTTAAATTCCTTTAACATACAACATGTCAAAATCATGTTCACTTAAAATTTCAAACCATCATATTTGTATAGAATTCAATTGATCTTGTGTAAAAATATATTGAAGAATATTGTGATCAATATAAAGTTGGAATTTTCATCCTACTAAATAATGTCTCCAAAGTATTAATGCATATTGCACCACTGTAGTGAGTTGCAGATCATGTGTCACACAGTTATCTTCATGCAGCCTAAGCTTCATATAAGCTTAAACAATCAATCTAACATTTTGTATGAATACTGCACCTAATCCTTGCTTGGAAGCATCTCTAAATACTATAAAATCTTGTTCCATATTATACACCTTTAAGATTGGGATCATTGTGAACAACCGCTTGAGCTTGTTGAAGGCTTGCTCACAGTGTTTTGTCCATTCAATTTATTTATTTTTTCTTTTTTTCTTTTGTAGTTTTGTAATGGGTTTATCTATTTTTGAAAACCTTCTAGAAATATTCTACAATATCCATCTTATCCTATAAAAATTCATACTTCATGTAAATTAGTAAGTGTTGGCCACTCCAAAATAGCATATATCTTTGTTGGATATACTATGATTCCTTCTCCTCAAATAATATGTCCCAAATAATGAATCTTAGATTGGAAAAATGAGCACTTAGAAAGTTTGACATATAACTTATGCTCTCTAAGACATTCCAAAAATAACCTTAAATTTTCTTCATTCTCTTCTAGTGTTCAAGAATATATAAAAATTTCATCTAAAAACACTGGCACAAACTTATCTAAATACTTTTAGAATATTCCATTCATTAAATTCAGAAATATTGTTGGGGCATTAATTAACCCAAAAAGTACCACTACAAATTCATAATGTCCAAACTATGTTTTATATGTTGTATTTGGAATATCCGCTTCCTTAATTCTCAATTGATGATACCAAAATTATAAATGAATTTTAGAAAATATTGTGGATCCTTTCATTTGATCAAAGATATCATTAGTTCGAGGTAAGGGGTATTGATTTCTAATGGTGGACTTGTTTAACTATTTGTAATCAATGAAAATCCTCTCTGATCCATTTTTCTTCCTTACAAAAATTACCAGTGCTCCCCATTGTGATGTACTAGGTCAAATCAACAATAAATCTAGAAGCTCTTGAAGTTATTCTATTTTCTACAATAATTATGAAAATATAACTTCTGAAATAAACTCAAATCATTCACCAAAATATTGAACTCTAGAATGTATACAAAACCCTTGAGGTAGGGTAACACCTTATATTATACCTTATGGAAGGAATGCACTCCTCAATCAATCCTTGCTTATTACAATAACAATATACTTCACTATGCTCCAATACATTGCTTACACTTCTTTATATAGCAGTCTCTATCTCTTAGGAGTATTCTAGTAGGTGGAATGTTCTAGAAATCATTCTCACATTTATTGTGTTCACACTATTGCATGGGCCTTATTTAATAGAATTGGTCTCCATACATAATAATAAATAACCACATTCTCATTGGGTACCTCCCTAGGTACCTGTTGGCGCACAGAGGGAAGACCCAAGGTTCAACATGAATTTACCAACAAAACCCTCAGATACCAGCCCTTTCAGCATCAACTGCAAGCAGATGAAGTCTCACATGAGGTATCTATGGGAACTGCAGTAACTAGGTTTCTGCAGTGATGAACAGATGGGAGACAATTCTTATCACCATTCTACTTAGCATTTGTTCATTATTCCTTCTATTATGTGCGCAAAAACACATTAACATGTAACATATTCATAATAACCAAACATATATTATATGTGGACAATAAACAAAACAATCACATCATAACACATAGACACCATGATTTAATGTGGTTCACCCAAGATGGGCTACGCCTACAATGGCCAACTTCTTATTATATTATTCAAAACATCCATTAAAAAATATGCACACTTTGCTCATTCATTATATCTCAGACATACAAAATTCCCTTGCCATTCCCCTATCTCTCTGTCAATCTTCGCTACTTACTTGCCTTCTTTCCCACTTCTTACGCTTTGACTACTCTCTCTCTCTCTCTCAAAAACCCTTACATATGTATATAATTACAATGGGGCTTATCCCTTTTTGATGGACCAAAATGCCTAACGACTTTCAACGACCTTTCTTCTTTTTCATGCTTTGATCCCTAAAAATGTGTCAACTATCTTTTCTTCTTTTATGTGCACTGTGCAATTCCCAAAAAATGGTCCCAAAATCCTATCCCAACTGTACCCCATATTACCTTCCTAGGTATACTACATTCCACCCCCCTTCGCATGTTTCTTCCTTGAAACATGGGAATAAACCATACAATATGATTGACTAAGCAATGTATCCAATTGGTACCACGCACAAACCTCCATCCATCAAAGTGAAATGTGAACATGGGGTCCAACTTTTGGGTTTCCACCTTGACCTGTAATATGATTGCTCCTTGTTATGTTTTGTTGTCTCCATGCATTGTTGTTATGCCACCATGTATCTCTCGATTTCTTTCATTTCGGGTGTCGTGATAGTCCATAATAATTTTTTTGATTTGCATGCTCTTGCCTTTATTGTGTTCACATTATTACACGTGCCTTATTTACTAGAATTGGCCTCCATATGTAATAATACATAACCACATTCCCATTTGGTACCTCCCTAGGCACCCCATATTACCTCCATAAGTCTACTACGTTAAGAACCTATCAAGTTTCTTGCTGCTAACATAAATCCTAACAAAACTATAACATAATAATTGAAAACAATATAATACAATTATTATAAACAACCTTTTTTGTGATGGCGTTTACTTTATATGTGTTTTCATGATTAATGACTAGGTTTGGTGGCCTAGAGAAGATGATGAGACTACAAATATGTTTTATAATGTATTTAGTTTGTGGATTTTTAGAATTGTGATTGTATTATTTATTTAAGCTTAAAAAGATGTATTAATAGAGACAAAATTGCATGAGAGTATCTTTTATGAGTTGTGTTTAATGTACCCAATGAATGTAGTCATTAGATAGCGATAGGAGCACAAACAACATAAAGTTGAGTTATTAGTCCCTGCCGAAGGCAAGCTAGGCAAGCTAGGAACTCTAAAGTTCGATTTATTGTTGAATGACTATTAGTTCATCATTGACTTTTAATACATCGATTATATTTCTAAGTTTATAAGATAGTTTGTAATTTTTTTATTAAATATTTTGTGAAAAAATATTTATTTACAATTCTATTTCTAAGTTTATAAAATAATTTGTAATTTTTTTTATTAAATATTTTGTAAAAAAATATTTATTTACAATTCTATTGGTTGTAACATTTTGGAAGTCTTATTGCAGACTTTACCACTCTAAGGTATTTTATTCATTGTATATCCTGCATTGTATATCCTAGCATTTTAGAATTATATGAATCATATATTTTATTCATTGTATATCCTAGCTTTTTAGGATTATAAAATTGCATATTCGAGCTTTTTAGATTATATGCAATCTTTTACCCTTCTTTCTAGGTGCATTAACACTTAGTCTGCACTAGTGTGACAATACTAGTTTGACAAATACAGATCTTTCAAATTAGAGCTTTTAAATTTGACAAATACGGCCATCGCCACCGCCTCCACCGCCACGACCACCGTCTCCACCGCCTGGCCTTAGATCTAATACAACCATAGCTTTCACACCTTCATTCATGCACACACATGGCATTAGATTGCAGTGTACACCTGTTGTGCATTTCATAACGTGTTTTCCTGAAGCTCTAAGCTCTACATCAATGTCGTCCAGGCAACCACTCCAAGTGTAGTCCCAAGGCGGAATAGACTCTAGTGGCCTATAGGAAAGAAATGAAAACCTGTTTGTCGGCGCCTAGTTCCTCCCTGTGGATTAGGCCCATTGAGTAGACCCAACGTGTTTCCATCATCTCACATGTACCTCCTTGAATTAATGATCCCACCTAAGTTAATGATCCCACCTAAGATCGAGTGGAAATATAGAAATTCATTATGTGCTATGGGCGGTGTAAGACCAAGTTGGGGAAAGCCTACTGGGAATGTTGGGGAATGTCGGGCGAAATGGGGACAGAGAGGGGGTATCAATCCAGGAAGGAATAGGTCCTTGCGAGCAGAAAAAGAGAAACCCGGAACAGCGGGATACTACAAAACCCGGAACCGTGCGTGCAGGTCCGGTCCTATCAGGAATGTTGGAGCTCTATCTTTTCAACCTCGAGCAGAAAAAGAGAAACCCGGAACCGTGGGATACTACAAAACCCGGAACCTTGAAAGCATTAAATGTTGAGTTGTATATTGTATTTATTGTTTGAGTTTTGTCTACAGTAGAGTTTTCTTTCACTGCGCCCTTTGGTCTATATATGATAACTCAACTCTACTAATTGTTCCCTAGAAGAATTCAAAACATTATAAACCAATAAATACATTAAGAAATAGTACCATCCAAGCAACCAACAATATCCTTTCCTTCTTAACAACATTAAGAAGCTCACCTGTTTCTCAAATTTATCCAATTGACACCAAAATTGTCATGTTTTCAGCCAATATTTCCTGCTTTTGGTGAAGTGTCTCCAAAAGTTATAATCTTTCTTTCTTCTTTTTCACACTAGAAATAGATGGTGGGTAATATGTCATTTGTCGTGACAAGTTTCAAATAACCTACTTCCATAATAGGTGTTTCAAATGTTGAAGTTACAGAGACAACTGAAGCAACATCATAAACTTATTCCTTTCCTTTTTCAGAATGTATTTGCTCAATTTGAAGGGGTCCCATTTTCCTTTCCTTTTTCAGCATGTATTTGCCCAGTTTGAAAGGGTCCCCGCACAGAGAAATTCCTCTTGGAGCCATTGTTGTTGCACTAGTTTCTCCTATTGCTAATATGCCATCTCAACTCGCCCATGACAATCTAATAAAATTACAGAAGTAACAGAACGATTTCCAATGATAACATATGGTGAAGTAAGGGCAGCCTTAGCATTTTATCGGCTAACAAACTGTGCAAAAGCTCTTTCAGAAATTTTTGGAATACGAATGCCAAGAACCTCCCCAAATTTCTTAAAATGAGAAAGGGGAGCCTCACTCCTATTACTTTGGGGTTGCATCCAAATTACAAAGAATATGTGAAAGGATCTCTCAGTTTCTTTTCTATGACTTCCATGAGAGATATTTCCACAAGTATTGGGCGCATAACTTGAGAGATAGCAGAAAATTATTACTCTCCATGCACTCCAGGGATTAGAGAGCAGAACATGATAAAATATAAAGATAGAAACTCCTCTTGGAACAAAAGGAAGACAACTTTGCCTTGCTGGAACCCAATTTTTTATGCATGAGATAATCAAGTAGTACACAAATGTTTATGTATTAAAATTGAGAGAATTAATCTAATAATAACAAGATACTTTTATAATTGTATAACATAATATAATTTGAACAAAATGCTCTGTACTAATCTCCATGAAGAAGGAATAGTATTGTCAAAATACAAAAAATATATATTTTTGGAGTGTATCAAGGGAGATGAAAATATCTATTAAAAAACACTTAGAAAGAATTGGAAGTCACCTACAAACTCAGCAAAACACATGCAATCTCATAAAACAAAAATCCTTGTACTAATCTCCATGAAGGAATAGTATTGTCAAAATATAATTTTTTTTTTTTTTGGAGTGTATCAATGGTGATGAAAATATCTATGATGAAAACACTTGGAAAGAACTGGAAGCCACCTACAAACTCAACAAAACACATAAAACCTCATAAAACAAATGACATAAGACCTAAATTACTAATATTTGGCAACAAAGGAAAATATTTTAAATTAGGTGCATAAAAATGAAAGAAAATTCAAATAAGAACATTATAAAACCCTCGACGAAGCTCTCCATATCGTTTATGTCTGATTATTAGCTTCCCCAGCCTTCAAGGCATATCAATAATATCAATACGGAAAAGTAGCACCAACATTTCAGCTTCACATTCACGAGGTTTTAAGGCATGATCATTAATATCAATAGGAATAGTAGCACCAACATCTTAGCTTCACGAGGTTTCAAGGCATGATCACTAATATCAATACGGATAGCACCAACATCTCAGCGTCGGTTTCATTCACGAGGCACATGATCAATAATATCAATAGGGAAAAGTAGCACGAACATCTCTTTTTAAGACATACTAATAAGGAAAAGTAGCATTAATGATCACTATATAGTTGTTTTTTATCAAATTCAAATTTTTGACTAGGTTTTAAGAAATATTAATAGGGAAAGTAGTATTAATGATCACTATATGGTTGTTTTCTAATTGTAATAGTCCTATTGGGTTCCCTGCTCAACTTTCACTTGTTGACATTCCAAACATCTTGCTCCATATTTCACTACATCTTTCTTCATGCCCGTCCAAAAAAACAATGGTTTTAAATATACGTACATCTTTCTCACTCTAGGATGAGTTGCATATACAACTCGATGAGCCTCTCTTAATATAAAATTGTGAATCTATTCATCACATGGCACACAAAATGTTTTATGAAATGTAAATAGACCATCTTCATCTAGAGTAAATCCCCTATACTTAGGGATTTTCATTGTGTTATAGCCCTAAAATTCCCTATTCATGCATACATGGCCTTGGCCCTCTTAATTTCATATTTTGCCAAAGCACTGCTGAGAAGCTCTTCTTAAAAAAACATTTTTTGGAAGATGTACACGCCCTGTACCATTACAACCCGCGTACATATGCTTGCTGCACCACTATAACTCACGTACATACACATGTTGCACCATTACAACCCACGTATACTTGCAAAATTTGCAAAGAATTCGTTGAAATTCACGGACTATTGGACATTTCCCAACTAATCCACCTACTATAGCCCATCACCCAACCGAATAACCATCATTTTGGCATATAAAAGGAGGTGTTGGGGTCTCATTTCCAATCTAATCATAAGAATAGTGAAACTCTTCCCAATTTCACTTCCCCTCCTTGCCCAAGATATTGTTGCCTTTTGTGAGATATTGCCTCATCATACCCTTATCAACCCCTTCTTCCTCCATTCATCCCATTCTCTTCCATAGAGGTGATCAGAAGGTTGAGAGAATAAGTTCATTCAAGGTTCACTTGGAGCATGGTAAAGAGGAGCTTGGACTAGGTTTACGGAATGGTGGTTGAATAAGAATGTAAGGTATAATATTTGTATTATGAATAAAAGAATCACATTTTCTTGACCCAAATAATGGTGTTTTGAGTATTTTTATTGATTTATACTTGAAATTTTACATCTAAACCCAACTTATGGATAGAATAGCATGCTTGTAGTTCTTTGTTTGCCTATCTTTGGATGCAGGTCATCCTTGAGAGGAGACGTGCAGCCAGTGGAACTTCCAAGATTGAGGAGATCATCACCAGACGTGGGATCACAGGTATAGTTACCCGATCTATTCTCCATTAGCTTTCTTTACATTAGTTTTGGTATGTTTGCGGTAGTATAGAGAATTGATTAGCTTTTAGACAATTATTCTCTCTATCTACATTTTGAACCCTAGTATAGTTAAAGGGGGAGTTTTCCCGCTATCACATTGTACCCTCTTCTATTTCCATTTTTACTTCTTTGTATCATTTATCATGTTGTTATAAACATAATATATATTTTGTGGGATAAGTCTTCAATGGTAAGATTATAAATATACGAGGTCTATGACTTAGGCACCAACTATCTTATTTAAATTCCTTTAACATACAACATGTCAAAATCATATTCACTTAAAATTTCAAACCATCATATTTGTATAGAATTCAACTGATCTTGTGTAAAAATATATTGAAGAATATTATGATCAATATAAAGTTGGAATTTTCATCCTACTAAATAATGTCTGCAAAGTATTAATACATATTGCACCACTACAGTGAGTTGCAGATCATGTATCACATAGTTATATTCATGCATCCTAAGCTTCATATAAGCTTAAACAATTAATCTAACATTTTGTATGAATACTTCACCTAATCCTTGCTGGGAAGCATCTCTAAATACTATAAAATCTTGTTCTATATTATACACCTTTAAGATTGGGACCATTGTGAACAACCGCTTGAACTTGTTGAAGGCTTTCTCACAGTGTTTTGTCCATTCATTTTTTTTTTTTTTTTTTTTT